>OMOW01101803.1:5556-16065 GCA_900312555.1 Lamprogrammus exutus | reverse complement strand
CCATGCAGTGAGTCTTAACAGTCAAATTCAAGATCCGACGTGCTTTACTGTACAGTAAAGCACGTCGGATCTTGAATTTGACTGTTAAGACTCACTGCATGGTGCGCAATGGCTATGCGTATTGGCTGTGCGTAATGACGCATTGGTTAAAATTGGCGTTTTGTAGATGCCAGGCTGGAGATCCAACGAGTTTGTATTTTATCCAGATAAATAGGCAATGTATGGGCATGTGTCGATAAATTTCCTGAAAATGTCCGATCGTTTGGTTAAGCACAAAAAAGCTGGACAATATTTATGACCACCCCACGTCCCTCCACCATCCCAGTATTTCGTCTTCTCTCCGTCTTCTTTCTTCACAGCTTTTGTCGCGTTTCGGCCACTGGTGGCAGTCGGTCGCACTTCACACACACAGGGCCGATTGCAAGACCAGCCGTAGTCATGGTTTCATTTATCAGAGGATAGCAGAATATGTAAGGATGACTTCATAGATAACCAACATAGATAACCATAGATTACACATGCCAATCTCTACTCCTTATTCTCTACCCCTTACCCCAGTTTCAAAATACATTTTAAAACTAAACGAGACAGTGTAGAATGAATTGCATGTGATGTGGTGTCCGCGTAATGTAACTTGTTTGGGAAACGATCTATCATATCGCAATTTTACAAACTGGGACACTGAGCATTCGGTGAGACTACAGTATTATAAATATTGATGTGGGAGACGGAAACATCATCTGATGTCTGTTCAGACACGTCAGATTGGAAGTGAGACCAAACTGTGACAAATGCCAGAAAAAAACCCAACACGCATCACGTCCTCTAGCCGGGGATTCACGGCAGCTACAACCACTTTACGTTTGCCGTAAAGCAATGGACTAGTGACAATAATGATAAGAGATAACTGAACACTGTAGGATTAGTTTACAGAATTGTAGTTATCTGAGCCCGGTAAAACCCGATAAAGTTAAATCCTTGTTATTTGCCAACCTTTTACCCGGCGCCACACCTGACCAAAGTGTTTTTTATTTATATTTAGTGTCCCTGTTTGAGGCGTGAGAGCGACGAGAGCCAGTGGAAGAAGCTTTTAGCCAGTCATTGCCATGGCCTCCGACAGCGGTGATAGCAACATGGACAGAGAAATGATTCTGGCTGACTTTCAGGTGGGTTTCTGTTTGTGTCCACACATTTCAGGAGTTAGCTATCGGACCTGTCTGCCTCTGTTGTGTTGTCTCACTGTCAGCAGCACACAGACCTGGGCTGAGCTTTGCTGGCTGTGGTTAGCACACTAAGCTAACAAACTGGCAACTTGCTAACTGAAACACCAGGGCTGTTATTAGCTGCGAGCTCAGTAACGGATAGATACCGGTTAGAGAATGCTGGTAATCTAGCTAGACAGTGGAATGGATGTTAATAATGGCCAGTTTGCATGTTTAGTAACCTGACATATAAGGTCACTCTAACTGTTATGAGACCTGGACGCTTAACTGTCATCTTGTTTACACACTGCCGGCTGAGAAATGGTGTCTCCAGCATAGAGACGCCAGTTTAACTGTCCATGTTGTACGGGACAATATATCATGTCAGCGAGTATAAGCAGGTTGTTGAAATTCCACATAGTTTATACTATGGCGAGATAGCGAGATAGTTGATGCATTCACAGCATAAACAAAGAATTTTTATGACTCTATGGAAGGTAATACCTCTGTTGTGCAAGTCAGTGAACTGAGATTCACATGCAACACATTTGGGACTGATGAAATTTGTTCACTAAATTTGGCTCAGTATCCTCACTGTAATTTTGTAACCTGTTTAGTCGGGTACCTTGCACAGCTTATATACATTGCCTGTCCTTGCTGGTTTCCATCTCATTTGTTTGTTTAAATCAATAAGTGCAGCTTAAATAAGACGACAGTGGATAATGGTGGAAAGCTTGACAGTGGATAGATATGTCACTCTGCCTAACCAAATAAAACATCTGCCAGAACAAATGTTTGACTTAGCTAGGCAAATGACGCAACATCAGATTATTTTACCATCACCTGAGATAAGTATTAGTCATCCCACTACTGCCATAATACCACAATAAAGCTTATGCCATCAGACAATACTCAATTCTGATTGTTTAGTCAGATCTGATCACATTCATGTTCAAGTGACCTTTATCGACACAGGCCAGAAGATCAGATTTGGGCCACTTCAACCTGTAATGTGAAAGTAGTCTCCTTCTTTCTTATGGGACAGATTTCAGAACTCCAGATCCCACCTGGTTTTCTTTGCTGCCATATCAACTGAAATCTATTTCAGTTACTTAAGGCCTTTTTAGATCCTTGACCACTAACTTCTATCTCCTACTTTAAGTGGATGTAGCCACACATCCATTATCAAGTTGAAGGTGTACTTTAGCTTATTAACGTCATTGCCCAGCTACAGATGCTCACATACTGAGTTCCTTTCATATGTCTTCGCTGTCATATCTTCTGTTTAGAAAATATACCAGTTAGTACAGTTTTGAAGATCCAGGAGTGAGCTACTATTGCTTTAGTGTAGATTTTGGTGGGAATTCATAACAAACAATGGTAACTACATAGTGCCTAGTGAAATACTATATTTGTCATGATAATTTAAGCACATTCAAAGCTCATTTATGTCAAAGCTTCTTCGACATTAATTAGTGTGTTGATGTAACATTACGATTCATTTCTGTAAGTGGTGTACCACGTGAAAGACGATGAAAATCAGTATGTTAACGAGCTGCTGCATATGTAACACACACACTATACTGCGTTCTCTGATCTAGACCTCTGCATTCTAAGAGAGAAGTTAATCCTGCTTGTGTTGTCTCTGCTATGTCTTCATGTCACAACGCACAATGAGGTGGTGTGTGTGTGTTGTGTGTATGAGAGAGAGCCACAGATTGGGGAGGCTGATGCTTGAGGAAGAGGCGCATCTCCACTCAATTGTGTGAGGGATCAAATTGGATCTCACCATTTAAATAAACTGCTTAATCTTAGATGTCTTTTTTATTTGTTCACTAACACATATGAGCCAAATACAGTTGTCTTTCATACAGCTGAAAGTTACTGTCAGACTGAAAGGGGTCTCAATTTTTGCATGATGTGTGTTTTACTTATAGCTTACACAACCTGCAAATGGCCAGTAAGAGGCATTTATGAATGAGGGAACATTGTTTTGCGAGACAACTTGCCACTAACGACACGTTAAATCTGGTGCTGTGCTTTATGACTTACCCCCTATTGTGTTTTAAACTTCTAGGAAAACATTTTGAATTTCTATATCCTAATAAGTCAAGTCAAAGATCACAATAAATGGAGGCATGAAGCCTTATGACCCATCCATTTGTGGAGTATCTAGTGGCTGGACTGCAAGTATGATTGGTGGAGTGTCAGTTCCTTAACCCAGCATTTAGACATAGCCATGTTGCGTTGGTTCTTCTAACTTATTAGAAGGGATAAGGATCCTCGCAGCATACTCTAATCAGTAACAGTAGAAGGTCATCGCTGAATCAAGCCTGATAAGTCCACACTAACCTGTGCCCACACTGGTTCAACCTCAACCCGGTGTAGCCCAAACTTTAGAAAACCCCTAATTTTGTCTACATTTATTTTGATTTGTTTTTATCAACGAATGCTCAGGGGCTATGTAGAGCAATGCATTGTGAGTTTAAAGATTGTTGGTAATTACATGTCGGTGGTATTTCTGAAAGCAGTCACATGTTGAACTATTGTTGTTGTAGATGTGGGTCACAAAATGGACAGCTCATACAATGCCTTTGACCCCATTCTCTCCTCATTTTATTCTTCTCCATGTTTCCCCTCTCACAGGCCTGCACTGGAATTGACAACATAGCAGAAGCAATCACTCTGCTAGAGCTTAATAACTGGGATTTAGTGGTAAGTTCATCTTCTCTCAGCTCTGGGCATTGCCCTTTTGACACACTGGCTCAGCCCATAAAGTTCAGGGTGCCGCCAACGTCCAGCCGCTCACTCTGCTACATTATTTCTTCATTCACCCTGCATATCTTATTAATCAGACAGTTTCTTGACGCCAGTGCCGGGTTGGCTTTGAGAGAGCATGTATCCAGAGAGAGGTGTGTGTGAGTCAAGTGTTAAAACTCAGGTGCACTGTGATCCTGCCAGGTTTGTGTTAACTCATGATGAGTCAGAAAAGCAAGGAGCCCTTTACAGAGAAATGCATATTGGGAGGGGGTCAAATCTATATTTAGAGTGGCACTGGCAGAATCTCAAAGCAGAGGCAGGACAGATACTAGAGCCTGGACTCACTGCACCTGTAAATCTGATGACTTGCATTTCCTCTGCATTAGCTGGTTGTTGTTTTTTGTGTGTAATTGGGGAGGGAAATAATAAGAACAGACTAAATACTGTAAATGATCAAACTTAATGAACAGTATTATCACAAAAGCTATGTATGTTATGTAGCCCTGTACTCATCTAACCAGTGTTGTACTGTACTGTACACATGAGTGATGTCGCTTGAAAAAACGTGTTCCTCTTCTCTTTAGTTTTTGCATATATTTCTAATCAATAGAATCAATGACAGACACTCCGATTAAAAAGACAGAAAAGCAGGAAACAAATGTCTCGTTATACTAGCTCATTATGCAAGCCCATGTTTGTTGTTTTTGTTGTGTTTGTTGCCCATTTTAGTGTTTAATTTGAAAGTGTTCATCCTGTCGGGCGTTTAAAAGCCAGTAATGAATGCAGCTTGACGAGACTCTTGGACACTCTGGCTGTGACCTAAGTCGAGTATATTTGAAATTGATGAGACATGTTAGTTATTTTTGTCACCAGATTTCTGGAAGGCAGCGAAAACGATATCTTACATCCACAGCCACCAAACCCCAGCTAACCTACAGTATATCATCCACCCATGTAATGATGCACCACAATTCTTATTCTTAAAGTCAAAACGTAGCCTGAAATGATATCTTAGAATGTTTCAAGAGAATGTGATAAAGGAAAATGCAATAATATGAGGACACTTTTAATCATAAATAAACCACAGAGTAAAATATTTGAAATTTAAGACAGAATTGAGGACAAAAACCTAATTTATCTCAAACACTATATCATACATACATGATACATGATTAGACTTAACACATAGCAAGCTTCAGCTCACATAATGTGCTCATTCTAGTGCAGTGAGTGTTCAAGAGAAATCCATTCAGCTGGTCATTCAAACAAAAGCTCAGAACGTGCTGGTCGTGGTTGTTGTCATTTGTTTGTCTTCTCTTTGTTCCCTCCATAAATGATTGCTCCATCATTCGTGTTTTGGTAGCTGATTTCTGAATCTCTACAGCGAGACACAACACGCTCACTGTTCCTTTTGACAAACATTAATCCCAAAAAAGAAGGGAAAATTGTGAAATGGTTAACTCAAGATCAACTAGACACAAATATTTAACTAGACAAACAGCTTTCAGGATTTACAGCATTTTGGTAGCATTTAACTAATTAAGTCAACTCTTTGTGGTGCAGGTCATCAATATTTGGCAAATTCCGTGTTTGGCCTGATTGTGCAGCACTGCAGGCTGGTGATATATTGTGTAACGGTTAACACCGGAAAGATGGTGTGCTCCATTATTTACATGGGGGTATGTTTGTGTCTACGTTTCCTTTCAAAAACAGTCTATGATATATGTCAAATACAAACATGGAACATCTCAACTGAAAGATCCCAAACACACTGGGGCATTTGTTTTCACATCAAATAAAGGCTATTTATTACATCAGAAGAAAATACCCAAAGTGCATATATCCACATCAGTGTGTTGATAAGTTCATCTTCATTAGGACATCGTCATCCTCTCATTCACTGTCAACCAGTGGTGAAGCTGCTGCTGCGGGACCTTCATGGTTTGATATGTGCTCTCCTGGATTGCTTGTGGAACCTCTTCTTTACAGTCGCGATCGTCTAATTTCCAGTTTGCCGATTGTTGAATAACTCCCTTGTCTAATGCTTACAGTAGGTTTAACGTTACCACCACCACTTTTTGATTTGTGAAAGAGTTGTTTGTTCTTTGTTATGATCTTTTCGCTGCCTGCCTCGGAGCGTTCTGTTCTCTTTTTCTCAGGAAAGAGCAAATTCATGTCCTCGGCTCATGATCAGAGCCAGAAAATGCGTATCTAGGTAACGTCAGTGTAATTCGAAACAAGCTACGTGTCAGCTGTGTTTTTATCAGTCAGTCATTCATGTGGATTCATTGAAATTAGGAGCTCGTTCATAACGGGTTATTACATGAATGTAATGTAAAAATGTAGAAAATAGTGGCAATGTTGCTCTTTGTCCCAGGTTTCTTCCCACCCTGCTTCTTAATTCCCATGGAAGCAGTATTATGTTGCTGAGCAGATCGGAGAGATACCTGGCTGCACGTACATCCTGTAGTTTCCTTGTGTATGTGCTTGTGTATACACTTAAACTGTTGTACATCAGCTGATTGTGCTGTGCGGTACAGTGATGCATGACAACTTGCAAAAATTGAAACGGAGGCGCACTGTATGCAGTGAGCAAAGAATTTACTTTGTGAAGTTGGAGAAGACGTTTCACAATATTACATAGTCTGTATAGGTGTTGAAAACTTGTCAAATTCAGAAACAAAATCAGTCTACAGGAAAACCTTTTTGAACTTGGCTCAGCTGCACTCCTGATAATGTGTTATATGAGGAAGATGTCATACTGTGTCAAACATATTCATCTTTTCTACCTTTTAATGCAGTTGTACAATGGTGACATGAAAATATCTTCATCTGGAAAGACGTTAACTTCAGTGATCTCAGTGCAGTGTTGGTTTGTTTTTGCAGCAGCAAAGACTTGGCTACTGATGAAATCACGTAACCCAAATGTGTTTATGGTGGTGATATATTGTGCTGAGTTCCAGCATCATGACATTTATTCCCACTGTCATCACAGGCAGCCATCAATGGAGTGATACCACAGGAGAATGGGATCTTGCAGAGGTAATACAACACACACAATGTGAATCACAGACAAAAGTGTCAGTTAAACACATTACACATTACTGAATACTGCTTGAAGTAATGAAGGGATAGACCTTTGAGAGAGAAAAAAGTAAATTTCGTTGGTGTGTAAAAGTGGCAATTACACATAAGCACAGATCGACTGGAAACACTGGTGAATATACTGTAGTAATTTATGAGTTTGACATACAAATGTGTGACTGCTTTTTCTACATCTTGTTAAAATAGCCTATGTTTTGATGAGATTGACTTCTGTGCAAGGGTGTGCTTGTGATCAGCATGTAGAGAAATCATAGGGTGTCAAGAGTGTATTTTTTCACACTTTCCTGCTACCATCATGCTCTTTTGAGACCACAGAAGCAATCTAACAGTAACATGCTGTTTTTCTGACTGCTGCCTTTTTTAATCAGTGTCCAAACACCCCTTTGCTGCTTGTTGTGTGTGCACAGTTTAGAGCCACTCTGTCCTGATATGAATACTGTCTTGGTGCAGTGATCGTGCAAAAAAAAAAGAAAAAAAGAAGAAGCACAAGGAAAGATGTATCTCGGCATGTATGGTGTAACTTTGACTTTGGCCAGTCTAAAGGAGACACATGCATGCATAAAGACATAAGCATCTTACTATGCTGATACTGTGTGTGGTTTGTGTACTATTTGATCTGTGCAGAATGGTTAGGAGTCATATCTCCTGGCCTCCTGCCTTCATGGTAAAATAGCATTTGCTGGTATCTTAAAAATGAAAATTCCCAGCTTTGTTGCATTATTGCGTGTGCAGTAAATAGCACCAGATAAGACAAACATACACACTACACATTGGTGTGGAGGTCCTGCTATGTTTTCTATTCAATTCTGCTGCTTGATGGAGGAATAATAAGATACTGCAACTGCAGGGAACTTCTGTGCCAAGACTGAAGTTGTACACAGTTTCTAAATTGAAAAGGTTTGTGTAAGAGGCTTTGTGGCCTTCACTCTGATTCAACGGTTAGTTGACACTCATGAATGCACAGAGCTGATGTGAACCCACTCAAGCTGGAAGTGTTCTGTGAAACCGTTTTTATTTTGTGTACACACTTGTGTACATGTGTGCACATACATGCATGTGCTTGAGCGTGCTAAAGGCCTTTGGGTCATGAGAAGATTGCCTGCCTTTCTTAAGGGCACACATTGCTATGAATGGATGCAGGCTGGCAATGTGACCAGCCACCAATACATTTACTAAGTGCCTGGCACTGGCATGAGTAAGCTGGCCTTGCCCAGTAAACAGACCCTGATGACGTGGCCTGAGTTAGAGCCAGATGGGGGCTACGCCAACGTTCAGTCTGAAATGCACTTCCCTCCTCCCCCTAGTCCTTTTTAGTAAGCGAGTTGAGAATTTTAAGAAGCTTGTCTTGTTGATCAGTAACCTGCCTCCTCAGGGCATCTATTTTCCTGGCAGAACTTAATAAAAATGCTCAATCCCCTGTGAACTTGTTCTGGTCCGAAGTGAAGTTTTGTGTGCTTGGGAACACCTCCTGCACCGCATAGGACAACAGTGCCATCTAGATGTAGGGCAGCATGGAACGATGCCCAAACAGTAACAACGGACGATTTAACGGCCTTCGGAGTTACTGTGCCAACTTTGGTGAGAGTTCATTCAGTGTCTGTTTTGCTTACTGAGAGCTCACACCATACTAAACTAAACTTTTCAGGTTTGTCCTATTTTCTTTACTTTCTTTTTGGAGTAACGTCTTTGTGTTTGTGTGCTGTGCCGAGTAAGAATCCAGCTATTTTGCCTTCAGTGGGTGCTGCATTCCAAAATATCTGAAATTCCCTAATTAAACAGGCAAACTTGAGTACTAGGAAAACATGATCATCAAATGAGTCATGGTTACCTGTTGAAGAGGCAGACAGACAGTCATTTCTTTGGGTTAATCTCCCACTATGTTTCCCAGCCTGCTTGTGGAGACTTGAGGCTGTAGATGGTCAACCAACACTGTAGAACTTTTGCTTCTCTAATGTGTGGGACACATCAAATGCAGCCTTTGTTGAAGCCACTGAGAGTGGAATTCTCCTCTCTCCTCCTCTGTTATGTGTAAAGGAACAAAGACCAGTCTTTGTTCGGGGTCAGGATTGGAAAAATGCTTTTCCTATGGCATGAGGTTGGTGCATCCTACACTCGGCATGGAGCGAAGACAAAGAAACAGAAAAGAATCAGAAAGAATAACTAGCGTGTGGTGTGAGGGAGGAAGGGAAAACGTTTTGTTGGTTGCTTTTCCAGTGGTAAAAATGACATAAATTGAATATATTACTGTCTGGATGTTGCTACTATTTGTGCATGTGTTACTGTGTGTATTAGTCCTTCGTGATCTTCCTTGAAACACTCAGATTTCCAGATCATCTATAACCTTGTCACATCTGTTCAGCACCTTTTCCAGTGAGGCAAGTCAGGCCAACCTCTACGGACCTCCCAACCAATCAGAAGCAGCCGATGCAGCAGCAGGAGGTGTAGCTCCTCCACCCTCCTCTTCGTCTTCGTCCTCCTCTCCTCCATCATCCTCAACTTCAGCTTTCTGCCCCATCATCCCACCCTCCAGACTCATTGTAGAGCGTCAGCCTCGGATGCTCAACTTCAGGGTGGAGTACAGACAACGCTCTATAGAGCTGGTATTGGAGGAAGGCAGCACAGTCGGTGAGCCCCCCTCACAAATCCTGACGTGCACAATCTGCCATCTTGTGGTTGAAGCTGAAAAGCCCATTTTATTCTGCATTGGTTGTCTCCGTCTACTCTAATTCACAGGAGATATTAAACAAATCCTCGAGACAGAGCTTGGGGTTCCAGTGTCCAAAATGCAGCTCAAGGGGTGGAAGAGTGGCGACGTGTCCGATATTGTGAGTTCATAGCCCTCATAAATGTTTGGTACAAGTTTAAAGTCTTGGTTCACCTAAATGAAAAAAGAATATTTTCCCCACTTTCCCTCGTCAAAAAAACAACAACTATGTGTTAGGTGAAATACTCCTGCCAGTGCCCCTGACCAAGGCACTCGACTGTTCCAAAGGTGCTGGACTATGGCTGCCCACTGCTCCTCAACGTTAAGATGCATTAAATTCAGAGAACAAATTTCATTGTATGACAAATATAATGACTTCTACTTCTACTAATATCTGGCCATTTTAGATTAAATAAGTTTTAGTTTTATTTGCCCAGTTTTTGAGATTTATTTGGTATAAAATAGTTTCCAATGAAAACTGCTCACAGTGAGGCGCCTGGATTATCCTGCGCAACACCGACATTGTTCATGTAAAAGCACTTTGTTGTTGAGTTTTTCAAATTTTATTTCAAAATGTTTGGACGCATTGAGCAACACAAATGCTGTTCATTTACATTACATTTATATTTAGTCATTTGGCAGACGCTTTATTCATTTTTGCTTGACTGAGGAGGCAACGGAAGTCTCAGCAGGAGAACGTGAGCAAATGTTTCTGTAAACTTCATTGCTAGAGACGAT
>OMOW01101796.1:0-21748 GCA_900312555.1 Lamprogrammus exutus | reverse complement strand
ATAATAATAATAATAATAATAATAATAATAATAATAATAATAATGTATGCATTACATTAAAATATTTTGCTATAGTTATACTTATATATATTTATGAATTTATTATTCCATTATTTTCATGATTTTAAACAAATCTTTAAAAATTTTTTTACCATTCATACACACAGGTCTTATTATAATACATAATAATATGTATTATTTTATATAATCTATTATATTATAGCTAAAACATGTCGACTTAGTACACCACATTGACACTTTATCCATGTTCCATCCAAATAGAACTTCTGAGGACAAAATGTTTTTGCCTGTAGCATGTTTTTTTATTTCCAAAATAACAAACATCTCATATGAAATCATGGTGACAGGGCTGTCTGACAGATCTGTGAAGTGTGAAAAATGATGTGAAAATTGTCTGAGTGTAGCGCAGTAAGAGGTACGAGTTAAATCTCTGTGCCCAGCATTATTTTGCTGCAAGCCACATTTGTGAGCTTATTTGAGCTTCTTCGACCTTGAAGAAGAAAGAAGAGTGAACATGGACACATTTTCAGAGCTATCACAAGATGCGTTTCACTACATTTATTTGCACCTCACTATTTTTACAGAAAGCATAAATCAAACATAGTGAAGTCAAAAACACAATCTCTTTCAATTATAGAACCAGATCCCTTAAACATGAATGATTCTTTAAAGAGTTTTTCATCATCCTGTCTCTATAAATGTTCCAGAAAGACTGTTTACTGTAAGATCTGTCATTCCGGGAACACAGATGGCTTTAGAATATCAAACTGAGGAAGCACAGATCTCACAATACCTCCGATCTTTTAATGTGATTATGAGCACATCCCGACTACTGTGTTTACAAGCTTTTATACTCCCCCCCCCCATACTCATTTTGTGGCCACTTTTATATTTGCAGTATATACTGTGTTGATTTACACATACAACAGACACACATCTTCAACCTAACAGTACTGGCTAAATCAGTCGATCTCAAATTTTGGTGTTCATACCACTAGAGGTAATTTATGCACCCCCTGGTGGTACATCATATGACTGCGTAAATCAAAACAATTGAAATCTATGGAAATGCTGTTATTATGGCAAATCATTCATGATTAAAATGTGTTTGATGAGGAAATTGTTCTTTAAAGTTTTAATTATTATTCTCCTTTAATCAGAAATTAATGTCCTGATAGCACAGTATGAACTTACTATAGAGACCTAATTTCACCTATTGATACAACTATCATGGGATAAATATGCCCGATTTCTTTCATTGAGATAAAATATCAAAACCAACTGCAAACACACCATCTCGCAATGTTGGGAAAAACTAAATCTGGATCCTACGCCAGGCTCTGGATCTACATCAATATTTAATGGGTTCTTTAGGGACTATGTTCCACACTTCTACCAACTTTCATCAAAATCGGTTCATAAGTTTTTGATTAATCCTGCTAATAAACAAAGAAGTCTAATCTCCTTGGTGGCGGTAATAATAGTTATATTTATACAATAGGTATAAAACTGCATCATACCTCCACATCTGTCACCTGAACACATTAAGACAGGGAGACACTATTTGAAATCAGATGAACATAAGAAACAGATTCCCATTCTGCAACATACTCATACTCCCCTCCATTAGGGGAATATTGTAATTTACATATTTTATGCTTAAGGTTTGATTTAAATAGTTCTCTCATATTACAGAAAGCCAAACACAAGAGGGAAACCTGTACGGGCAATTAAATCAGTGAAGCTTCATTAAGCTGAATGAAAACTTTGGATAGAGGATGGACATAATCACTTTTATTAATTCCATAGGGAGAAGTGAAGCCTCTTGCGCAACATTTTTTTAAGAAAATTAAAACCACTTAAAACATTTCCATTCAATTGAATATATCTCTTGTGTAGAGGCTTTCTGCTGTTTGCATAATCTTGTTAAATACAGGGTTGGTTTATTAAATGCCTGATCCGATAAGTAGGATGTTTGTTTCTCATGCATATGTATGCTGCATTAAGGAACTGAAGAGTTAAACAAAATAATGTTAGGGGTGTTTATTCAGGTATCATTATCCTGCAAACACAATTATGCTTAAAATCAAAAGGGATTGGCAGTTTGTCTTCAAGCTCTCTCTTTCTGGTGTGTGTGTGTGTGTGTGTTTGGCTCACTGCATAGCAGGACATTGTGGTGCCATATTTTGAATAAGAGTTGGTTCCCAGTTCCAGAACATTTATCTGTTCTAAACATATAATTGTCCCCTGCAACCTCCATTACCGGGGGACTCTACTGTGCTGATTAAAAGGCATCACAAAGACGTGCAGCTTTCAAAGAAATCCCACATTTAGCTGGCAAATCTGTGATTTTAAACCTGAGCACAGCAGAGTCTGTAAATAAGTCATTAGCGGTGTCTGACACAATAAGATTAATTTGGGGCTTTCACTGGGAGATGGCAGCGAGGTGGGCACTAGTTTGACAGTGCAGTCATGGTGACAGGGGAACTAGGGGAGGGATAAAAGAGGAATTAAAGATCATGACTCCATCAGGTGTCTGCTGCTCTGGAGCATTAGTGCTGAGACAGTGTGTGCTTGATGCTTTCAGAGCAGAGCGGCACAAACCAGACACACAGGAGGCCGAATGGGATGATGCCAACATAATGACTCTCTGACCAGATGCTGCTCAGTGTCCACTAATCCTGTGTTCTCTCCACAAAGGCATACTGTTGCATGCACGCAGAATATAAATGCTCACCGTAATCCAAGTAAAGGCCATTATTATATAAATATTCTAAAATAAATCCACTGTCTTTATTTTACATCATAAACTACCTCCCCAGCTTTCAGTGAGCTGCTTAAGAAACACACTTTTCCCCCTTAACAACTTCTAGGTTGTTTTTCAGGCAGTGAATGAAAATGCAAATTTCATTCATTACATTCATTATTACCAGTGTTGCCTCGCTGTCCTCAGCCTAGATCATGCAGGAAAAGTATGCACTAGAAAAGTGTGAACCTTCATTGGACAATTTATTGTATTTCATGATGTAAATAAGGGTTTAAATAAGGTATAAAGCTCTCTGTTCTTATTTCATTTAGGGGTCTACTTTGAAACTTTTCCAATGCTTACATGTGCAAAAACACATTGAACTTCAACCAACAAACAACAAGGCCATTTTACTACTGTCTCTTTAGTAAAGAGACAACCCCCCCAGGTTTTGACAATGTTTCAACATATACTCTGTACTATATTACATTTACAAATGAGGGAAAATAAAAACATAATATGTCCCCTTTAAGAGAAACATTGAACTATATGATTAGTAATTGTCGATAATGGTACTATACATAATTTAAATGCAAAGTGTGTTAGTCTATCTCTGAAAAAAGCTAGTGGATGACATATTTACAGGCCACTAATTTAACGCTATTATGACTCATTAACCAATAATCTGTAGCCTCATAATAAAGATTCAGTAATGTGAGAATACATCTCGGGGAAATATACCACATACTATAAATGCCATGATTGCTTTTTGGTAATTAGTCATTTGTTTTACTTATGGAGAATCCTACATAAAACATTTGGGCCTGGTCCTGTCACGTCTATTTCTGGGTCTTGTCCTAAATAACATGAGGCAATGTGATCCTCATTACTAAGGACAAGACATTAAACTGCACAGGACAAGGCAAGTTAACCCTCAAATCCCCTTCAAAGCCCCTTAAAGCCACACAACAATGATGACGAACTCCAACTGCAATAACTATGAGTCTGAAGAGTTCATAAAGGAGTTTTTATAAGCCCTGTCAGAGTTTATAGGTCCTACTCTCAGCTGAGTTTGATGTGTATGGATGATGTGAATAATTGGAACTGCACATGATGGACTGTTTTATTCCAGAGCAGTGATTCCCCAACAACTGCAGATTCAGTGGGAAGTATGAACAATAACATTTTCTGCGATACGGAATTGCTGCAAAAACCATCTACAAAAAGGTGAGGTGACACTATTACTGATTTATATTACAGAAGAAGGCAGGAACAGAATGTGTATGGCCTTAGTTAAATATAAAGTGTTCAAGGCTAATATGTATAAATATATAAGTTCACACAACAACAGCCCAACCCGGCCCAAAACTCTCTACGAAGCAATGGAAAAACTGCTTAAAAATCTTTAACATAATGGAGAAAAAACAGAAGAAACTCAGAAGATTCGCTCCGATCGAATGGCCAGGTGTGCAATAGGATATGAATGGGTGAGGAAGTTGACACATTACAGACATTGCATGCATGCATTGATGCATTAAAACAGGAAGATATGAATACATACTAGTGTCCTGATCTGGTAAAAGGATTTACTTTCGACAAATATGTGGTCAATCTGAAATCATAAAGTCAGTGAGATGGTCCAGATTTTCAGTGCCATATGAGGTTCCATCTGAAGAGTTGTTGAGAAATATGTAAGCAAAATTGTACACAATATGCCACCTGTCAAGTAAACACAGCATTGAGTGATTTGTTCAATATTAGTGCCATGGATTTTTTGCGTTAGCATACAGCCAAAGGATAAATTGGCCCTCTCATAAATCTATTCATTCATACTTTTCTATTGTATAAAAATGATTGCTTATTGTCAGTGAAAAGAACTGAGATATGGTTCAGCTTTATTCCTTTCTAACCTGTGGTATCTGACGATTACGACTTACCACCCACTCTGTGCTGTTTCAGCTCCCAATAATGACTGGACTGATGTGAGTGGACGAGCAGTTGATGGCATTTTGCAGCAGTCAATCACCCCCTCCACCCACCCACCCCCACTTTTGGTAAAGCCAATTTCCCTGCTCTTGCAGTCCTTGTCACTGCTTGGCTTGCACAGCCCCCAATCAGTGGGGAGGTGCAGACAGCCATATGCCACCTCCAGGACATGTGATTTCGCCACCCGACATCTTCAGGTGTCAGGTTTCCTCGTAACATGCGGGATGTTCATGCAACCCTCACTAGATCCTGCCTTACTTTGTGCAATCACTGGTGCAGCATCAACGACTGTTGACTTCCCACACACGGAAATCATAATCTGAACATGGAGACATGTCCTGCTGTGCAGAGTTCTACAAGAGAGACCAACACGATTGATATAGCTGCTGTCTTGAAACAGATACATTGTTTATTTATATGGCAGTTAACTAGAGTATTATGATTGCTTTTGCTTGCCATTTCTATGTATTTTAACCTAAATTCCACATTTTCATGTACTTGTTCAGCAACTCAGGAGGGACCCAACAATCCCTGCTCTCTACTTGCTGTAATAATGGTTGTCGCACCCAACTGAAAGAGCAACACATCAACTGAGATGATTTCCTTCAGGGAAGGATGTCCTCGTCTCCCTCTGCTGCCCTCATGCCCCCGTCTTATTGTGGAGCCAGGTCCTGTTCCATCTGTTCCGCTTGCTCAGGCAAGCGTAACAGACGCCCTGGCTGTCTGGACTGCAGGAGGTTTCTCTTGATTCACAAAGATCGTCAGTCCAAAGATCTTCAAGGTGACAGCAACAAGAGCACAGACACTGAGGTTTACAGTATGTTTCTGTTGTATGTTGGGCACACTGAGCTGGACGGTAGGGTCACCTCCTCCAGCTTCTGTTTGATCGAGGCTGATTGCATGTGTCAGCTTTTGCCTCTTGTCATTTTGGTTTTAGTGTGGCAATCTTGTCTAATTACACTCTCATAAGCTTTTTCTGCAGAGAGAAGCGATGGGAAATGTTTACTTGCCCCTCTGTGCCGCTGTTCAGACATATGACTTTTTTCTGAACAGCGGACAAATTTTCCTCAATAAAGCACTGTTAGCAGCATGGACTTCAGCATAATAAATGCCTCTGTTATGCCTCAAGTGAACCTTTCCTCTGTCACTAAACAACATCCTATGTCCTTTTACATTTAGGATAGTCCAATGTAATGCTTTCACTCCTCCACTGTGTGATAGATGCTTATAGCGGCTGCTCTTCTGTTTTGCCTGTCAGACCCTTGTTGAATGGATGTCTGATGGATTGGACTTCCCAGGTGGCACAACTCTGACAATGGCTGCTTCAACAACCCTCTTTGCTGAAATATCATTGGAAGAAAAGATCTGCTTGACAGCATCATTAATGCATTGTTCCTTTGTTTGCTTTGTGATGCAAAACACTCCTAGAACCTTTTTCATGTACATTTTCATTTGAGCTGCTGCAGACCTCCTGGGCTGCTCACTGCTCCTTTTTTCTGTCCTAAAGGGTCACCTGCAGCCTATCTTTGGTTCATGCACTGACAATATTAGCTATACCAGTATTAACAATAGTGGAACAATTTAAGTGTAATAAAGTTCACAGAGATTCTAATTTTGTGATCCTGACTCAGCTAAATTAGTTATTTATGTGAGCAAATTAATGAAAAATCTGTTATTGCTATTCTCAATACACCTAAACTGAATACATGGTTAGCCTGATTTAGTAGGACATAAAAATCTGATATATAGACCAACCTTTAAATCAGTTGGAAGCCATACAGGCAGACTGTGAATATGGAAAATGTCCAAGCAAATTCATTAATCAACCAAATTGTACTCCTTTACTATGCAGGACTTAAAATACAGTGTAGTTTTTTTGATGTGTTCAGACATCACATAATCCCAACTGTATGAAGAATAGTTGCAGAAGGGATACGACAGGGTGATCTTAATTATGCATGCCCACAGACAGTTGCTGCACAAGTAGTATTGCTCACATACTTATGTGCATTACGTCAATTTGGAGAATTAAACCACATATCCACAAGGGAACAAAACCTAAATTGTCCTCAGTCTACACCAGAATACCATAAAAACTACTTCCGATTTTGCTCTACACTGTATAAAAAGATGCAACATCAGCATTTTACTCATGATACCAAGTTGAATGAGACTGCAACTACAGAGATGTTACGAGTTCTACCGTGCTCAATTAGCTTCTCCTCGAACACTTTCAGACATTTTTCTGGTTGTGGCTGCCACTGTGCTGTCACTCGCTTTCTCTAGCGATTTCATCTGGTGAACGCATTGCATTATTTTGTGAGGACTTGCACAACAATTGCTTCAAACAAATGCAGAATACATGTGGCAAATATATACAGTATATCTCAGACCAGATGGGATATATAATCCCTCCAGTGTGTTCTGGGTAATCCCCGTGCTCTCCATCCAGTTGGGCGTGCCTGCAATACCCCCACAGGGAGAATCCCCATAGCTGGCTCCTTTCAATGTGAAGGAGCAGCAGTTCTGCTCCTGATGTCTGAACTCCTCACCCTAGTCCTTAAACTCTGCAGAGGATACTGTGTCACCACCAAGAACTTATGACCATCAGATCAACTGGTAAATTGTCTTCACCACAACAGTACAGAACAGCAGTCTCATCACTGCTGACGCTGCACCAATCTACCTACTGATCTCTTGCTCCATCCTATCCTCACTTGTGACCTCAAGACCCCAACATGCTTACTCTCCTTTACTTGGATTTGCAACTCACTCCCCACTCAAAGGGTACAATACACTGTTGTCGGTTTGTACTGCACATCAATTGAAAACACAAAAACCTTCCTCTCCCCCCTTTGTAGGAAGGGTTCAGGAGCAGTAGGAACTGTGTCTGTCTTTCTTTTTGTTGAAGAGATAGTGCTGCTCATGTGTCATTACTCGTGCAGAGCTGGATAGAAATGCTGAGATTTAATGAGAGGATGTTTTCTGTGGAGCCTATCTAGCCAGCCGTGGCATATCACAGAGCAACCAGGTAGTCATTAGAAGGACAGATGGTGCTGTGCCTGATTGCTCTCTCTGCTGACCTATTTGAAGGTGTTTTTCCTCATCATGCCTATACTCAGAAGTAGCAAGGAATACAGCTCCAATGAAGACAGAAAGGCAATGTATACTTCAGTAATGTTTTGATTTGTGAAACATCCCAAAGGTCAAATCTATCTTGTGCAACAGTAATGAGAAAAAGCACAAAACATTGTTGCTTATTAAAAGTAAGCATGCATTCATGTGCATGAATCCTGAGTCACGAGATGGACAGAAGACATATCAAAAATACCACAAATGCACTGAATCTAAAAAGTAGTGATGAATTTATCTATTATCCATGATCTGAACAAGAATGTGCGCAATGAAAAATAAAATATAGACAAAATGTGGAGGCTGCTTCACTATCCGAGCGGTCGTGATTTAGACAGTTCCTTCTTATCTCCTTAACAACCAGATTAAAAAAAAAAAAAAAATCTGCAAAGACCCAAAACAAAAAATCTCTTTCAGAAAGACTTTTGTTGCATTCAGACTGGAAACTCACATTTATAACCACACATTTTCACAAAATATTTTCAAAATATGACAAAACAGGATTCATCAGCCACTGCAGGAATAATGAAGAAAAGATGGAGGAGAGAGGAAGTATGGGTCACTTCTATGATGTCTGTACGTCATGGAGCCGAGTGGGAGGAGGAACCTTTCTCGCTAGGGCATGATCCTCCCACACGCTGCATAAACTGAACAAAAGAATCCATTATTCTTTACTGTGTACTACACAACCACACAGGCAACATTATCTTGCAAAGTATGTTTAGCAGTGCTTTACAAACAACAGGCTACACCTCACCTGGAAAGTATTATAATTAGCTAGAGTATTCTTTAAATATATTCAAAATTTTAAGTGCATTAATGTCAAGCTCAATGAGGTAAATACTTTGAACATCAAAGATTACTTTCAAATAAAATAAGGTGTGAATTTGCCATGGCAGTACAATTTCAACGACTTTGCACAATTGTAATGCCTTTTATCAATGTGTCAAAATCTTACAATAAAATAAATTTCTTGGATAATATTACTTTAAGGCGTCTATATGTTTAAAACTGAACTAAACAAATAGAATTTTCTGGTTAAAATAGAACTTACAGCAGCATAAAAAGGGAGTAATTCATTCATTCTAGGTGGGTGATAAGAATCCACAGTCATCAAGTTATTTCTCATATAATATAACATCTTACATAATACTATTTTGTGTTTACCGATGACAACAATGAAAATCATTATAAAAGACAAAGCAAGGTGAAGTTGTAATTGTTCAGATGAGCCCACTATCATATCACCAATCTAAGCTGTCGTGTCCTGCATATTTTTCCATCCACTGACAGGAAACAAAAAGTACTGCATGTGCTGTAGTATTACAGTACATACACAATATATATTCTACTGTTTCATATGAAACAGCTCTATAGTGTGTAATGATTAAAATCTCACCACGTCAAAGACAAAATATGACTTACTAATTAACTGTATTATCTCACACTAATACCATTTCATTTACAGTGGCCATTTCATTTCACTATGGCTGTTTTTCCTCAGCCACAAGCATCATATATAAATGAAGAAAAGCACACAGACAACCTTAAACTCAGCTCGAAGTAAATGGTTGACAGTCTCAGTTCGTTAGCAGCCAGCAGTAGAACTTTGCTGCAGAGTTTACACTCAAGCCTTTTGCCTTTGAGTCATTTTGAGTAAAAAACATTGCATTTCTTTCTTTGACCAACAATCAGGTCGTTCATTTTATTGTTAACCTCAGTGTTTGCACAGTCACGGCTGCCTCAGGTTCTGTAACAGGCTCTGTAACACTGTAACAGAACCTGTGCCGCTACGATGTACCATTGCTAACGCTGACGATGTTAGCTTTGGTAGGATGTGACTCACTTTGACTTTTGCATGTCTCAGACCACCTTTGCTAACCTTTCTGGAGCTAAGCTAACATGACAGCCAGGCCACAACTCTGACAGCTCAACTCACCAAATCACAGTCAGCGGGCAAGCACAAGCCTACCTGGCTCAGGTGAAAAAGTAGTTTAACTATGAATCACAGGCATGCTGTTCATACATATGGCAATTAACTACACATTACCCAAGGTGCATTATGGAACGCAGTCGCTAAGTTAGAAAAGAGCCCCAGAGGCTTATGAGAAGTGCCAGTACACAAACAAATCCTGTTCCTCTAAAGTGTAAAATATAAAAATGCTGGTACTGCATACAAGATTAAACTGCATTCATCTTACTGCTTTGCAATAATGTCTTACGTTGATGTATAATGTCTAAGCACAAACATCAGGGTCAAAGTATTGCAAATTTCTATACAGGTACATCCATTTGTAAAATATGGTCTCTATATTTCATTCTGTAGCCGCAGGGAAAGTGCACCAGAGGGTATTTTCACCAAGCATGGTACATTTTACGAGCTATTTGTCCAGATGGTGTGTGAGACGCTGAGCGACCTGTGTGGTCTCTGCTCGGGTGGCAGAATACACACAGTGGATGACACATATGTGCTGCCACCACCTTGCCACAGTGTCCGTATGAAGAGGTCACGCACAGCTCATCACCTTTGGAGTTGGTACTGACTTCTTCAAAGACACTTGCACAAGTAGATGCTTCCTGTCATAATCAGGTACACAAAGGCTTCAGGACAACAGCTAATGTAAATTTGAGGGCTAGGATCCCTCAAATGTGTTATTATTATTATTATTATTATTATTATTAAAAGTTTTAATTAATACAAATTTCAGTATCAGCTATTGCAGCTGTAGTAAAATTCAGTCAGTAAACTCCAGTGACATTAAACAATAATTGATAGTGACTTTAGATAAACACACACACACAAAAAAGATAAATCAATAAATTAATAAAAATAAGGAAAGCTATTGTAAAGTATATGTAAATATGCAGCATATGAAATATTAAATTTTTTCACATCTGCCAACATGTACACTGATAAGATACAGTATATCTGTGATAAGCCATATCATCAGGCTCAGTTCAGACATGTCATCAGTGTGATGATGCAGTTGTTAAGTTGTGAAGACGCAGTGTAACATTTTCCTCCTGATGTAAAAGCACAGGATTCATGGTAGTGTTTTAGTGATACTGTGCCTGGCTTATTTTTAATCTTTAATATGCTGACTGTCTAGGATTACGAAAACAAAAGCTCATTTATTTATTTGACTGTGCAAATTGGCAAACCAAGCATGATCTTAATGAGGTTCTTATCTGCAGGTTAATAGGGGTTGGTTAATGTGTGGTTTATGAAGCCGAGCATTGATGTATTGATACCGTAAATGCAGCTGTGGGACCGCCACGTGACAGGAAGTAATTAAGGTTCCATTACACGGAGGTACTGATCTCTGCATGCTGTTAATGCACTCCAAAGATTTTCCTCTCTAAGACAAAACATGCACAGTCTTAATGTCAATTCCCTGCCATGACCCTCCTGTCACCACATCCTCTCTCCTCTGTGAAAGCGTCGGCATTAATGACAAATCATTATGCAGAGGAATCTGTCATTTTCATGTCATTATGTGACATTCTGCAGCAGCGCCTCCATCGGCCCTGAAGACACTTCTGTCAGAAATCATCCCCGTGGAAATGAGAAGAGGTTTGACAAAATTCTTCCGTGTGGTCATACCTGTGTTGCACAGTGGTTGTATCCACGTACTTAATAAAGAAATGCACTGTGAATACTGACCTCGATGACAAACTATGCACTAAGCCACCCACACACTCCACACTTGACGGTGGGCCTAATTAAAAATTATGAGCTGGAGATCAATTAAACTAACTAACTAACTAACTGCCTGTGGAAAGAAATGTCAAAGGACTATTTTGGTACCCTGTGCCTAGCAGAGAGGAACAGGCACCTGGAGAAGCTCAGGATTGTTGGACTCCCTCAACGTTCCTATTGTTCCTTCCTTCCTTGTCTGTTGTGTCTTGGAGAAATGATCACACTGAACGGTCTTACAGCAACACAATTATCCTTAAATTAAGAATTGGGAAACTTATTTAACTTAACTGTGACAACATGCCTACTGCACCTGAAAACGTATGGAGGGTCAGGACAGTTTTCCCTTTCTTCCTGCTAGTGCCTGACGAGTCTCGGCTCAGATCCACTTTTCTCTTCTTGTGTGCTCCGTTTTTGCGTTATGGGATTTTATAAATACTCAGTTCTGGAAATGAAATGGCACAGAGGTACCGTCACTCGATATAAGCCACTGGAAAACGATTAGGATGTTTCCCCCCTGTGGTGGGTGGGTTCTATTTATGTCTATAGGCTCCATTTACGTTTCCCTGCCCCCGTAAAGGCAAGCCAGCGTCAAATCACGTGTACCTCTCCCTCCAGTTCTCTGCTCTTAACTCCCTCACTTCTACAGCACTGTCATAAAATATGCATTCACATTCGATATATCGGGACAAGGAGTCAAAACACTGAACGGAACAAATGGCCTCCTTCCTTTGCCAATCCCAGTAGTAAAACCTACCCCCCTTTCTCATCACCACAGTGCTCTTCTATCATATGTGATTCAAGTTAAAGCTGCGAGAGCTGACAATAGAGAGCCACGCTGTCACAGGCTCCATTCATCATCAAGCAGACATTTTAATGCATCGTATTTTCAGCCTATATCACGACTAAATATAGTGACACTCTGTTGCTAGGTTATCTGTTTTACTTTTATTTTTATAAAGCACAACTTTACACTTTTACACTTTTAATAAAGCACTTTTCCAAACCAGCAGCAGTAACTCCACCAGACATGACCTGTAGCTGAGACTTATTAGACTTGGATTTCTTGCAGGATTTTCTTGTAATAGGATCCCTATTGGGCTTAAGCCTGGATTTTGACTTGGTTGTGGGACAGCATGGTGGCTTGGTGGTTAGCAATGTCACCTCACAGCAAGACGGTGGATTGCAAACTCTAAATTGCCAGTAGGCATGAATGGGAGTGTGATTGAGTTGCCTGTCTCTGTGTGTTAGCTCTGACATGGACAGGCGGCCTGTGGAGGGTGTAGCCTGCATCTCACCCAATGACCGCTGGGATACACTCTCATTAATAGGATAAGAGGGTATACAGAATGGATGGATATGGATGTTCATGTGCATTTTGTTCCTTTCAGCTGAAATTCTGACACTCTTCTGTAAAATTTCTAAACATAATTTTCAATCTATCATTCCCTCAATGACTGTAAGCTGTCCAGGCCACAAGGCAGCAAAATAGGACCAAACCAAGATGTTCCTTCTACCACGCTTCACAGCCGGGGTGAGTTTTTGGACTATGATTTAGGCCATTCATAGCATTTTGCATTTTTGCCAAAAAAAACATTTTTCTCATCCGCCCACAGAATTTTGTCCCAGAATCCAAGTCCAAAGTATTCCAAGTATACCCAGGTCTCTCGAAATGTATTGGGAGCCTTTTCTGGTTTCATGCATCTCCTACTTCTGCACTCATCTGAAATGTATTTTGGTCAGGCAATGGTTCAGAAGAAGAGCAGAATCTGTCGGTAACCAGATGTGTGTGCCTTTTTCTGTTTTTTTCATAGAGCAGGGCGCCTCTACCACCCACATCTCCATTCCCATCACACTGACTGGAACGCCTGACTCCAGCTAAGAAGAAGTCATTAGTCCCAGGGTTCACATACTTTTGTGTGTGCGTGTTTAAATGGTGTATCCAGCATTTACAGAGGGAAAATGTCTCTAAAGAATAAATAATAGAATAATAATAAGATAAAGTCAGTAACATATCAGGTAAAGAAACAACAAAATACTTTGTAAAGTACTGTAAATGGATGCAGTGTGTATGAAATGTCAATCACAATTTCTATGCATACAAAATAACAAATACCGATAAAACAGTATCTTCATAAACACATCTCTTCTTTACAAGCAGATGGCTCTCGCTCTTGCCAGTTTTGCAACAGAAATACATGCACTGCAGTTGGTCACGTGCTCTCCAGCACCCCCGAGACTGCGGAAACATAATGGACATCTGACATTTAAATTAATTCATTGGGACAGGCGTTGTGACAAATGGTTTACTGTCTTAAAATGTAGAATTGGGGATTTCCAGAGATCATTTGAAAGATGTTGCTCGCAAAAAGAAAAACAACGCTGCAAACTATAATATAGAGCAAGATCAATACTATCTTCATTCTGTGTGTTGCAGTGACAAAGTGATTTATGTTCACATCATCAGAGAAAGCTTGCACTGTCTGAAGTGTTGTTCAAGGCAATGTATTCAGCTCAGTGGTCACAGTAGTCTAAGATGATGAATGAAAAGGAAAGTGAAGACAGACGTGGTAAATGTTGCACCAAATCCATGTGTTCTGTTCCATTTTCTTTCACCTGAAGAACCAAGACACAATATTCAAAGCCTTTGCTTTAGATCAAAAGTGACTGAGCCAGAGGTACTCAGCTGACGTGCATAGATGCTGGAGATTAAAGCGCTTTTGTTGGGCTTCGTATTTATTTGTATTTTCAGGCTGGTCGATGTATAGAAATTCCACGCTGTCACATTTTAGGAATTAAATAATGAATATATAAATATATGTATATGTAAATATATATCAATAAATATATGCTCTTATAAAGCTGTTTTGGCTGGGAACCTCAGGCTGCTATGCGGTGCACAATAGAGAAATGAACGTAACACCACCGTACTGTCTGTGCTAAATGGCACCCAGTACACACAAAATAACTGAAATGCTACTGTGCAGCCATTTGATTGGTAGTATAAAGTATGAAATGTCACAAAGGAGATGACCATTGGATGCATTTTTATGATGGCTGCATGCTTTGGCTGCACTCCTGCATCACAATATATGATGGTTACATTTGTGTATTTGCAAGGAATTGTGCTTGAGATATTAAGCTTTGTTCTGCAACTCTGTGAGTTATGGAGTTATGGAGTTATGGAGTTATGGAGTTATGGAACACAGCACTTCAGGTCTTTTTAAAGATTAATGTAATCAATTTGAAACAGTAGGTGACATGACTAGATGATTTACACCCCCTAATAAAGCCTTACTTCATATAAACATCTCCAGCTTTTAAAACCTTATTGCTCAAAAATGTGAAAATAATCTGACCTGACCAGATCTCAATCCATCCAAGTTGAAGAAAGTCTCATTTTTTATGTGGAATTACTGCTAAGAGGAATAATATGCAAAACAGAAAACAAGGCTGCAATTCATCAGATGTGAATGCTTGAGGTCCGCAGAGAATCCTGGTATTAAATCAGGGAAGAAAGGCAGTGCTGCTTGTTTGTGTGGTTAAAGGAGAGAGCAAAGAACAGGCAGACTGCTTTGTCCTCATTGTGGCAGGAAATCAAGCCACTGTTAAACCATGTAAGAGATAAAAAGATGTCAGAATAGAATGGTTCTTTGAAGCATTTGAAAATAGCAGTTGGCGTGTGTTTTCTGTTGGCATTTTGGCTGTGCCACTCCAGCCCCCAGGAATCACAAAGATGTAGTTCCAGACGCTGTGTCTCTGACACTTTGCACATGTCACATTGTTTAGGCAACATTCAACTAATGAGTATGAAATGCTGCCTTGTGTACTTCCCCCCCACTTTTAATAAATGAATTCTGGCTCCAAATTACTCTACAAAGACAAATTCTGGACAGACAGATTCAACCCACTTATCAGGATCACAATATTTAAAACCACTTACGCATCCAGAAATTAGCATTTTGAGATAATGGCACTTCCACCCCTGGTGAAAGGAAATCCACATCCCATATTGAAATGAGCTTTATTGGCAGATAATGCAGCCGTATTTGTTGTTGCAGTGAGATCTGTTATAATAACTAGAAGTTTTTGTAGGTAGACATGTTTGTGAATTTTCTCTCTATGGTGCAGCTTAACACATTTTGTACTCAAATGCTGTGACTGAGTGCTTTGAAAAATATTAGATTGTACAAATGAGGCCTTGAGGTATCTGAACAATAGATAAAGCTTTTGTTTTGGATTATAAATTGTATTTCATTCATTTGACCTTTATTTGAACTGTGCATTGTGACTCCAGTGCAATCAGCTTTTTTCTTGCAGACAAGTCATGCTCTGATGGTCTGTAGGGACCAAAATGTTACACTGATGTATTATCTGAATTTAAGTCTTTAGAACCAGAGTAGTGCGCAGTAGTGCCCTCTCTTCAATAACTACATGTGATCTTCCAAATAATTATCGGTCCAAATAAACATCGACAGTGATTTACAGCTGGGTGTATCCACCTCTGCTTGCGGTCAGTTGCATGGCCAGGTACTGTCTTTTTAGGGCCAATTATGTTTAAAAGTTATTATAGTTCTTCGTTTTGTCATTTATTTTCCATATTATTTGTATTTTTCATTGTATTATTTTTGTTTTGGTAATATGGAGGCTGTCCTGGGGGAATGTGGTGCGCCCCAGGACCAGCGTTGGTTATCTTTTGATACTGATGGACTTGGGTTGTTGTTGTTGTTGTGGCTGACGTTGTTGCTTCTAAGATGATTGCAGAATGTGATGGCTGTTTATTTTTTTAACACTGAATATATAAAATATCAGCATCCACACTCCCCAAATGACCGCTGTTATAGTGCAGCTGGTCCAATAGTAGATGGTGTTAAAGAGTTAAATTTCAATTCAGAACAAGTAATGTAAAACTGATCATTATTATCATCATCATCATCAGACAAGTCTGAACTATTAAGACTAGATGATATAAGGTTGTTTTTTTTTGCCAAGATTGGAGACAAAAGTTCAATTTCATTTGATTATTATTATTCCTTTTCTTTGGTGAGATAAAATGACGTAATGACTTCTTAGATACTCAGGATATATTGTAAATGGAAATTAAAACCGCAGCAGTCGGATTTTAATGCTGCTGCTTGATTATCCTCTGTGATTTAGACCTGAACGAGCGCAATTGACTCCTGATTAAATCAAAATGAGGTCAGTTGAATGAAAAGATAATTTACTTAGTGGGACAAATCTTTTATCTGAGGCTCCCAGAGAGAGGAGGTCAGTCATGCACTTTCAGGATACAGTTTCATGCTGACTGGGACATCACTGAGTAGTTCACACAGTTTAGCGCTGACAATGACGGGTTGGGATCTTGTGATTTTTTTTCCTCGTAAACTCACAATCCTTAATTTTTTTTGACCATGTCCATTTTAACTAAATTCAAATCATATTTAAAATTTGTTTTCAATCTCTGTTTCATGTCTCTGTCAACTGATGAAAACACAGGCTTGTTTTCCTGCTGCTGTAATTACAAGGATTACTGATGGGACTATCCTTGGGGCAACACTTTTGTTTTCATTTGCATCAAAGAATAAAACAAGCATGCACCAAGAAAGAACATCAATACGGCATAGAGACAAAAAAAAACACAAAATTGATATGATACAAACTCTTCCTCTCCCTAACATTTGCACCACAGCTCAAAGGTCTGCAAGGTCTGGAATCAAATTTGAAGCATCAACGCTCGCCCACAGCTCAAAGTGAAGGGGCATCGTGTGTCATTTTCCAAGACATTTTGCAAGGCTCCAGACATGGTGATCCAAGCTCTTTAGGTTCTTTGTACAGGGTCCCCGAGGCAACATTTCTTTTCTACTCCTGATTCCTCCTGTTAAACCTGGTCATAATTGGTCCAAAATATCACATGGTTGAGAGAGAGCTTGAATTTTTTTTGTGGTTCATTCACTACATCGTCTGCTGCTGGAGCGACAGATTGCACGCCTCCCTACACTAACATTAGATGAACATATTGAGAGTAGAGTTGCCAAGCTCATTCAGACTTTCATAAACATTTCATAGAAATGTGTGGCCACACATTCAAGGACATGGAATGAGCACAAATTATTGGACATTAGGAATCAATCATCAGGACAAATGAAAGGCAAGAGCGTCAGTCTGGCTCTGGTAACAGGCAACTCGACACCAGTGCAGTGGTGTTTGAGGAGGTGTTCACCAGCCTGTACTTTCACCACTCAGTAAATTCCTATCATTGTATGGGAAAGACCATCATCCCCTGAAATAAGACCTCTGTCTACCTCAGTGACACTACGGAGTGCTCATGTAAGAGCTAGGGAGAGCCACCGGTTAGCGGCCTTGAGGGCAACATCCCCTACTGTATCTACAAGGTCACCCAACCCTCATAAGCCAAACACAAACAATGGATTCACAGGTAGCAGAGAAGCGGCTGCCCACAAGTGTTAATTTTGTCAACGAAAATCATGATAAGTTTTAGTTTACAACTGATATTATCTTGAGGATGACGTGACGTTAAAGAAAATGTAATGATCACTGATAATAAAAACAAGACTGAATGTAATTTACAGACAGACATTTGACAAGTCAGAAGTTCTCCTGTTTAGATGATGTCACAAATTGTCCCTTGATATAAGATTGATTTTTTACTTTACTGTAATTAATTTTTCTTGCGTGATTGTGAAGGTTTAATGTGTTGGGAAATTTCTTTAAAAACGCCAGAAATTGACACGTAAAGGCAAAGCTGTCAAAGGCTTTATGAAGGGCTTCATGCTGTGTACAGAGGAGTCTAGCAGCAATGACAGATGAGTTAATTAGCAGGAGAATTTGCAGGAGCTTGAAATACACTCATGAATGAAATGTGTGGTACGATGATTTGACTTACAGTAAACCTCAAGCCTAGATTTAATCAGTTATTTTTGACAGAGCAGACATGAGCTGACAAAAGATTTCCACACTAAGCTATAATTCTAAAGCCAAGCATTTATGATGTCTCCTAAGCACAGTTCTACATTTTCCATAAAAGAAGTGTCTCATTATGCAGATATTAATTGGTGCTGACAGTCAATGACTACTGAAACAGAACTGCAGAGTAATTACAGAAATAGATCCATCATAGTTACTGTCTGTAATTATGTCTTGGCAATTTTGCTGTAATGCAGTAATGAGACAAATCTCTGCTTTATAGAGAGGAGAGCAGAATGTTCAAGGGGTTGCAGAAACTCCATCAAAACGAATGCTAAATCTGATCTCATGCTTGGTGCAATGCAATCCCGTGAGCACATTTCCTGGTGGACATAGATATGGGATACAGATATGTGGGTAGTAATAAAATAAGGATTTTGAGCGATAGGCTTTTTAGACAGCAACATCAAAATCAGAATGTTCTGTCTATTTGCTTGATGTCAGTTACATGGCAACATTCAGACAGGGAATCTCAGACGTTATCACACGATCTGACAGGCACAATGTTTAGGGTGAATGTTCATTCCCACTATCTTTCCTCAATGTCATGCCACAATTAAGTCAAAAACAAGCTGAAGATTCGAGGGACAGGGGTAAGCAGCTGTCACTACACGGTACATCCATGAATACGGCCCATAACGTGGTGAGGTAGCAGAACATAAACTGTTGCAAACCTAAAACAAAACTCCTCAAAGCCAAAAGAGTGATCAGTGGGGTTGTGGCCTTAGTTGCTCCCAACTGTCCACCCTGTGTGAATAACGAGGCCTGCTGCAGGCTGTCTACACTAAGTCTAAGCTCCAAGTCAGTCGCTAATAGACGTAAAACATTTTGATCACCTCTTACAAAAAAAACTAATTACAGTCTAATCTTGCAGACATTTTTCCAGCAAAACAATCAGGCACTGTTAAACTTGTGCTCAAATGTGTAATTTTCATAAGAAAACCAAAGCTGGGGGCTTATTAATAAATTTCAGTTTGTGTTCATTGTGTCCAGTTCAAATAAAACCAACATTCACATGACAGTAAAAGCACATTTCATGAGTGTCTGCAGCCACGTTTCCCTGAGATAAAGCCTTCTTGTCCACCCGAAACAGAGCCATTCAATTCCGGGAGATGATGAATGATAAAAAAAATAGATAGATTAATCTATAATAATTAATAACCCTAGTTAGTTTAATTACTGAATAAGCAAGAAAAATGTTTGGCAATTTCATTAGCAGAAATCCTTTAACATTGACACTATAACAGGCACAACAAAATATTCATAATCTATACTTGGTCCTGAAATGCAGCTCTGTTACAAAGTAATTATAGAAGGAAATGTGGAGCTGCAGGAACTATTTTAGAATGCAAAGGACATCACTGCCCACCAAGGATTTTTGGGACTTTGAGCACAGGGATACACAGTGATTAACCTTTATCTTTCAACCTGTTCCTGTCAGACATCATTAGTGGGAAAATGCTGGTAAGAAACGATGACATAAAACAACTAGGGACATTAAGTATGTACACGCTGTCCATTTTGAGTTTGAGTTTAACTTCAAACAAATCCATACACTCTGCAAGGACATGCTATTAATCCAAGACAGCACACTTCAGAAAACTGTTCAAAATTCATAGTCAGAGATAATGGTAGAATCTATCATAGAGGGGAATGTTTTGGCATATATCCTACAGAAACATAAATGTTTTAAAAGATGTATTTTTATGTATATTTGACTTTTTTTGGTTGTATTTTTTATTTAGTTTGATATTTAGAATATTTTCTGTTCATAATTACAGTTCATCTTATGTTGCATATTATTTAATATGTATGTAATAATATACAACTTGTAACGTAACATATGTTGCCTGCACAGATGGATGAAAACTTGATGCCTCGTGTGTTCCTGAGCAGACACGCATTTTAGTGTACTCATGTGTTCAGTTCACAGGAGGCATACGTTAATTCCTCTCCAAAACTGTTTGTTTAAATTAAAAAATATACGGTGGTCAATATATGATTACTCTCAAATATCATTGTTGGTATGAGCCTCAAAAATCCAGCAACAGTCGCGTTCTATATTAGCAGCTGTATTATACTTAAATTAAATTCATTTGTGTCACAGAGCCATACCATCCTTGCAATGCTGCCCATAGCTCACAGGGTTCTAGCGAACAAACTGAAGACTAACTTTACCTATTTATAGTGTTTTCTTAAAGACAATTGTCACTCCAGCTCAAGGTGAAGGACAAAGCGGTTCAGGAAAACGTTAATACCCTCATTGATTTTGTTTAATTTAAAGGAGGACGGTCTCTCCCTAGAGCTCCTTCCACTGAAAAGCTTCTCAGTTCGTGGTGACCTCCAGGCGATCGTGTCATGACCTCCTATCACCTGGTGTGACTCTATTGTCTCATGGGCTTCCAGGGCTGCACTGTCCTAATGAGGAAGCTGTAGCAGCTGAATACATAAGCAACTTTCTCTCTCCGGCACTGTGGAGTATTGGAGTGGGCTTATTAGAGGGGCTCCGGCTAGACCTTACTCCATCCACACAAGGTACATTATAGAAAACACACCCAGTCCTCATAAAATAACAGACAGAGCTCTAGCCCAATGCACTCACAACATACATACAGTACAAACCAAGCAGGTAGACACACTGACACACATATACACACACACACACATTAAAGCGCAATGTGGCAATGAACTCAAAATGAAAACTGTATCAGACAATGACCGGACTCATAAGTAGCCAGGCTGATACATAATGCAAGTTATCCTCCATCTCCTATAGATTGCCAATGCAGACGAATATTCCATTAGTACCGTACATGAATATCAACCATCATGTAAGCATCCGCATAGCATTCCTGCAATATATGACATTTAGCATTGATTGAAAGTCATTCTTTTATTCAAACCTTTGACCGCAGCTTCTCCTCAAAACCGCACGAAGCAAAACACACACGCCGCGTCACCCCAAGAAGACATCAATTGAGTTCATTAAAGTCACAATTCTGGACTTTGCTCAACCGTGACATTGTGCAAAGTAATCATGGAGTTTCCTTTTCAAAATGGGGCAGCACAAATCTACACACACACCTTTTTAACATCACACGGGGAGGGTGGGGGGGGGGGCGGCCAGGATTATTAATACCTTTGAAGCCTCTGCACCCTGGAGGACAATTCAATTTACAAGG
>OMOW01101792.1:7977-18420 GCA_900312555.1 Lamprogrammus exutus | reverse complement strand
AAGTCTAGTTGAGTTTTAAGTTATACAAATGGACATTTTTTTTCAGTTTCATTTTCAGTCTTCAGCCTGCTAAATCAATACGTACTGACCAATCCTCACTGTGAATGCTCCAGATTTATGACTTCAGGTCTCCTGAAAAAAGGATTTATTATATGATTCTGACTGCCAGAATGAACAGTGTAAAAGTATAATTTTTCCTTTCAGGCTTATGTAGTTAAAAGGAGAGAAGGAAACGTTTGCTGCTGCTAAAGGAGGTTTGATAAAAGCTTTGAGAAGCAAAAATGTTTATTAGTTGAGGCAGAATGTGTTTGTCTAGTTTTGAGACTTTGATGAAGAGCAGGCCACATCAAGTAAATAATGCAGAAACACAAGGGTTTGTTAACCAGTTCTTGTCACTGTACTTTTACCTTCTGAATTATGATTATAAGCTTGGTAAGTATTGTGATTAGATGAGAGACATTTTGGTGATGATCACACAGAGAGAAAAACGGTAACCACAAAGCATGAGGCTGAAACACTGAGGTAAAGAACATCTGTTGGGAACAGATGTGTCCACACACGGAGTACCCACCTATCTTAATGTCTGCTTCTTGGTCAGCTGGCACTTCTCTGAAGCTGAATGGTGAGACGTCACTCCACATGCCAAATGCCTTGGCGATGCCTCGACGTGTGTCACTGGCATTTATCAAGTTTGTAGGGAAGGAGAGCACCCTGCTCAGAAAACAGCACCATTCTGTAGTTAATACTCCACACACATTCCTCTACAGCAGGAGAATCTGCCAAAATAGAATGGCTACTGATCAGCCACAACAGAATTCCCACAAGCACTGTTAGTGCAGCTCCATTACTGCGACTTGGAATTATGTTATATCTCAGCTTGGGTTAGACTGATACCAATACTGGCCTATTACAGTAGGTTGATCTGTGTCATCCACTGTCTTTACAATGGAGTTGAAGATATAACAGAACTCATCACCTTCACGGATGGTGGTCTGTAAATGTTACAGTGAAGCCTGTCTCCAACAAATTATCCAACCCAAAATGAAAACTGGCTCATTAATTTACTGTCATGTCAGTTGAATGCCAAAGTTCATATGATCATTGAACATTCAGAAAACAAACTGCTTTATTTCCATCTCACTTAAAACTCTGAAGTGAATCAAAGGACAGCCCCGAGAAAGATTAAAGCACCTATGAAAGGTTCTCAAACAGTTCATGAAGCATAGTCTAAGTGTTTTTATGCCAAACTTAAATTGGACTGTCTGTCCAAAAATTCAAAACTCAGTTTCGATGAACAGATAATGAGAAAAATAATGACAAAATCTTCAGTTTGGGTTGTCACATTATGGTGTTTCTAACAATTTTGCAAACTGACAGGGAAAAAGCCAACTTAAATCAAACATGTCTGTTTGATTTGGTATTGGCCTAACAAAACCAATATGAGCCTATCTACAGTGAATGCAGGGTCACTGATCTGTGGCCCCAGCAGGATTTGATTTGTTTCTTTCCATTCATTTCCAAGTACTAAATGTTTTTTTCCTTTGCTTCAGGATACAAACTGATGTATTTTGAATAAGAACTTGTGTATAAGAAAATGTGTACTTGTATGTTAGCTTGAACTTGTCCCATTTGAGCTGCTCGGGGGTGAGGGTGTAGCGCTTGTTCCTGGAGAGGTAGAGCACTTGCGAACGAGCATCTTTGCGGATCCCGATGAGCAACACGGTGGTGTGAGCTTCTTCCTTGGACAAATAAAAACCTTTAATTAACCACAGTACATTGTATTAATTTGGTCAGACTGGCAGTAACAGGGAATAGTGCAGCTTTGATGGTGAAATGCAGCTGATAACTAAGCAGGTTTCAGTGTAAACACCATCAGTGACTCTGATCAGAATTCCAGAAGAGTACAGTGAAAGAAGTTAGCCTTGGAGTTTCGGAGCTGCACACGTTCAACTCCCTTGTAATTTGACAGTTGCTATGAGAATCAATGGCTGTAATTTGAGTGATTCACATGTGAATTACTGAGGGTGTTCCATCTCACGCAAAAAGGAACTGGCCAGCAGTGCTTTCCAAACATTAAGTATGATAATTTTCACAGGCAGCGCATGTCTGATGTCCCACGTGTCTGATGACTCCAAATAATAACACCTGGATTCTGCTCTCCTTTTAGGGCTTCTATTAGTGCTTTCATAAACACGCTGTGACTGTTTAACTGAAGCTTTGCTTTGCCTTGGCTGTGATCACAGCATTTGATAACCTCTATAACTTTTCATGGAAATGTTTTGAAGTGATAAATCCACTTTCCAACTCTTAAGTTGGGCTGTGGTGCAGACTCAAGAAGCCCATTCTGTGCCTGAGAGTGCAGATTTCCTGCTCTTGCTGCTAACTGTTTTAGGGTAATGTTTTAACACAACGTACAGACCTCTGCTGAAGCTGCATAACAACCACTCTGCTTCAATCTTGATTTGTTTAAACAGGACCACTTTGCACATTTTCAACATTATTTGATGCACTTTGTCATTCTATACACTAATACAATGGTCTTCAAACTGTGGTACCTACACCACTGGCGGTACATGAGGTGCCCCCTTGTGGTATGCTAGAGGAATCTGGAAATTTCTACAGCGAATCAAATCTAGTGACATTTTGTTATTGTCGCTAATTTTTGATTTCGAGTTTTTAAAGTTAATTACTCTCTTTTAATAACATTTTGTAAAATTTGAATTGTAACACAGATTCTGGTGTGGTAAATTACTGTATACAATCATGTTGCTGTGGGATACCATAACCATAAAAAGGGGGACGTCAGGTCATACTGTGTAGGTAAATCAATAATGAGTATGGGTCCACTCTGTAGATTAACTTACCTTTGCCACAATAATGAGCCTTACTATTTGACAACTTGTCTTGTGTGCGCTTTACTTCCATTCTACATGAGTGTCATATTGTAAAAATGCATTCTATTTTCATTTTTTTTGGTGGTAGTTGGTGGTAGAGTAGTGGTTTACACAGTCATGCCAATACAGAGTGTACAATGGACCTAGTGGCCTTTTAATGTATTGGTTCTATATAATTCATGGCTTTAGAACTGGAAACTTGCTCCAGTATTTTCTAATTTGAGATAAAAACTGAAAGAAAACATAAAAGCCACTCCCCTCACTTTCATTCTACACCCTATCCTCTGGTTCCTGTTACTGCCACTACCAGTCAAGACAAATAGGTGCAGTACTTCCTTCACTTCCTTAACAAAATAGTGAAATAGAAGCAGACAGTCTGGCAGACTGGTGACAGCTCTTAAAATGATGTGAAGCTAATTGCATTGTGCATGGGTCACTGTTTAGTACAACAGTTGTTTGCTTGACCTTGGCTGGCACACTGGATTTTTGTATTTGGAGATTTATGGGGTGTTTAATGTACTGAGGCCAGCACAGCTTTTTATGAGTCATGACTTGTTAAATTCACAGCGAATCTAATCTCACTCTTTGGCAAAAATAAAGATAAACCATGAGGTCCGAAACAAGCAGATTAAACTAAGCCCCAAAGCCAACGATGTGTGCTGACTCTGAGGGCAAAACATCTGATGACAAATCCCCTGAGGATCCTGATCGGAGTCTGGAAGAGTTTAGTGCTCTTTTCCTCTGACTTTGAAGACAGGGACTATGGTTTTCATCTGGCTCTTTCAGAAAGACTGAATGCTTTCTGAAAGAACCAGAATACTTTTCTTACTGTCAAACCGAATGATTATGATATATGATCCTCATATTAAAACTTGCTATGTAGTGTATGACAGTTAATCATGAGCTGTAAACTGTTTAATACATTTATATTGTTGGGAAAGCAATAATTACCACCATAAGTTTTACTAAATCAAATTCAAAACCCAGAGGAACAGTCCATCATTTACTGCCATTTAATTTGACTTAACATGGACCATCATTTGATAATGTTGGAACCCAGAATAAAGCTAAACATATTGAGTCTCTATTGCACAAATACAATGTATTGTAAAATAAGAAGAAAATATATTCCCTCTTTGTATATCTCCGATGAATGTGATGTACATATGCAAACATACGTCTGAATACCACCTCACCAATAAGAAATTTGCAGCATCTGACATACCACCAAAGGAGCACTTTCAGTACCACCAGTAATGCACGTATCCACTGCAGTTTGAGAAACATGGCACGAGCTGATTAAGTTCTGTTCAATTGTATTGCTATCATATCCTATATCATCCAATTATGTGACCCTAACCACACCACCACTCTTTTTGAATGACACATATTAATGTGTGTGTGGCAAAGGAAGTGACACACAGTTATCCCTCCAACTCTGTGTCACAGTGGGTGGCAGTGACTGAAGCAGTGTGGAGGAACACACATTTATCCAACTCACTGAGAATATGACTGTAAATGGATCGTCCCATGCTCTATTCAAATTAGGTTATTCATCTAACTTCTCTATGCCAACCTAACTTTATTAGAATTTAATTTGTCAGCTATAAATCTAGTGATTTCATCTGCTGATGTCTTACTAATGATACGTTTCCAGAAGCCACAGAGATGATTGAAACTGCATGGGCAGAAGATCCACATTGACAGTGAGAACTTCATTTCTGTGTGATAACCCTGAATAATACTGAGGCTCTACGCTCATCCAACTCTGCACTTCTCAACAGACGACCAGACTTCATTCAAAATAATCTGATAATTAATGAATGTGTATCTGAATGATAAATATGCACTCATCTGAGAACATCGTATAAGAGCTACTACTATTCTATAGCGTATTCAAGTAAATCCATGAGGACAGAAATGATTCGCAGTGCACCCTCTGTTCTGATCATGTTCAGTGCAACTGCAACTTTCAGAAGCGGTTCAAAGCTGCTTGAAATAAAGTCCTCCGCGTTTTAGTTAATGGACGATTCAAAACTTCTCACAAAAGTTTATATTTCATCGGGATACGCGCTGATTCGTGAATTTCACAAATGCCGAATTGAAGATTAGGTTTGAACAAAAATAAATACAAGCCAAAATTCACAAAGGAAACCAAAATTACGTTTTATTTTTTTTTAGCGGGAGTTTGATATTACGTTTTTCAAATGACGAGAAGAACAACAAATACCGCTTCTACGCTGCTTAAATGAGTTGACATATCAGTCGGAGCTCCCGCAGTGACAGCATACCTCTAACCTCCGGCTGGGAAACGCTGAGCTCCGCTGCACCTCTGCGAACAGAAGCAGGCTGAGCAGCGCTGCAGCCTGCAGAGGAGCCGAGCTCCAGCCGCCTCTCAGCAAACCTCTGGGAGTCTGACAGCTCGCCATGGCTGCGATATCACACCTCCAGGAAAAAACAAACAAATAATTCCTAAACAAGCACCACACAGCTTTAGCATCTATGCCCGTGAACGCCGCTCCTCTCCCATTGCACGGCTCGGTAGTCTGTCTGTCCCGCTGTGTGCCTGCAAACCGGTAATCGGCGCAGACTGCAGCAGAGTGCAAGCTCCGCGCAGAGGCTGCCAGGAGGCTGGTTTCACGTTACTGGAGATGGGGCAGGAGGTCAGTGGCGAGACGATTTAATGAAAACCAAACGCACCCCGTCCATCAAACCACGAGGTGCAACCGCTAGAGCTCGGTTGAAGCAGAATCAGCTGGTTTATTTTCAACAGGATTTCCAGAGTTTTATGCAATGCTACTGAAACCACAGGGCTTATTACACTGAATTCATTTCAAAACAACATAGCACCCATCTCTTTAATTTGCCATAACACCCAAAACCGGCATTTCTGTGTAAATTAGACTTTTATTATATTATTGCTTGACCTTGAAAACCTACCAATAGTTATGGTATCTCTCCATCTTTGTTAATTCATCTGATATTAATGGAAATCGATAATTCAATATCGGAACTGTTCTGGAAGCTCAAGCTCAGTAGCTATTGAAAATATAGATTTGGACTTTACTGGTGGCAGCCCTGCTAGGCACCCAGGTATGCCTTAATAAATAAAGTTCCTGTGTGAAAATGTATTTCCAACCACCAGATCCAGACCTCTATCTGGAACCAAACCAGATGTCACCTATAGATAATCCATCATGGGAGACACACACCTGATTTTTTCTTTCAAAGCTGACGTATTAGTTTGAATGACATTCAGGGAAAATGCATTGTGTGTAGTCTTAATGTATTCCACTAGGTTACACAAATTTCAGCCTTTTGGAATTTTCTGGTATTTTAAGTTGTTAACAAATTAAAGTATACACTTTATTCAAAAGATTGAATAAAAATTGTCCCTGAAAGCATGTACAAGTAAGAAGATGTTGAATTGTCCATAGTCTAAAACCTGGCTGTACCTTTGTCTCTGCTACCACCTAGTGGTAACCTAGTGTTAACAATTTTATCTGCAGCCAAAAATAATGCAAAGAAATTTAATAACTTTTAACTATTAATTAACTTTAAAACTATTAATCCAGATCCGCCTCAATATCTAATCAGGTGTTCCTTGACCTAAGATCCACCTCTCCACAGAATTTCATATAAAAGTGTCAATAACTTTCTTTCCAACTTGTCAAAAGTGCAATGTGGCTGGTTGCAGTATATGTATTCTAATTTTGCTTCCATATCATTACACTATTTTTAGTGTAGTGAGTTAACTTTTTGTGTCCGTTTGAACTTCAGTAGCCCAATATCACATACCATGTGTAAAAGAGCTTTACAGGCCTATGTAGCAATGGCTTCTGATCCATACCAAAAACCACTCTAAAAACATTATCATGTGAGGAAATATTGAGGAAACCACAGGAGAGGCCATTTAAAAAGAGACTGGCTATGTGTAATAGGAGCCGTAGGCACTTAGAGAGCACATACCTCCTCCAAAGGCAGAGAAGTCCTCCAATTATGAATCTGTCTCTAAATTATGAAATGAAAAGGTTATTGTCTACACCACTAACTCGACACATTTGACCCATTAAAAAATCTAGTTATACAGAGTCTACATGGGTGGATGCGGATGGACCCAAGGAATCTAGGATAAAAATAATTTAGATTCTATTACTTATGGTTCAAAAGTTATAGGCCAAAATGCAAAAGTGTTTAGTAGAGCCCCACTATCAGGTCAACCGGTACCAAAACTTAATGGATCCTGGATGATGTCCAACCTGCCCACCAAGTTTTACTGAAATCTGTCAATACCTTTTTGAGATATCCTGCTAACAAACAGACAGACAAACATGACCAAAAATATCTTTGGCGGAGGCGATAAAGGTAGCAACAGAAGAGCAATTGAGCCCCAATCCACACAAGAGGATATCACAAAAGACAGATGAGGAGAACACCATGAAGGAGTCCAGTGAGATTAAAATGAAATGTCTGTAAATGGGTAAAAAAAAAATCCTCCCATACTTCTCAATCCAAGATTAGCTGGGGAATGTGAAGGGTTTATGGTCAGGGCTTCTTGGAAGTTTAGGACTAGGACAAGCTTTCAAATTCAAAGCCTTCAATTTCTCATGATATGATAAAACTTCTCCTGTGGACAATGAATAGCCATTTAATTTTATCATTGGTTTTCATGCATTTAGGTGATGTTTGAGATACTGCTCATAATAATTAGAATAACCGTCTATTTTATGTTGATTAACATTTCTGAACTGATTGTTTTGCCATATTTCTGAAGATATTTCTCCATTACTTAATTTAACGGAAACCATCATTATATTTATTTTAAGCAGACATTAAGCAGTATAAGCAGTAATTATTACTGTATAAAGTCCATATATTCACCAGACACCTGGACAGAGTTTTTGAAATAAACCACTGTTTAACCATTCTATTTCATTTAGGTTTAGCGTTTAGAACTTTACAATGATTATTTTACAATCAATGTCCAAATTCACTCTTACCATAAGAGAAAACTCGCTTTTATTCATGTTCCTTTAGTTAGATCCTGTCACAGTCAGTTCTCCATACAAACAAAAGGAGCTATCACTTGGAACAATGAAACGTTTTATTTATTTATTTGTTTATTTAGAAAATCCAACTACACTTGAAAAATTTGTATTTTTATTGCTTAATTTAACTGATTGTGTTTAATTGAATGTAATTGCATTTTCTGTTAACCTTTATTCTGTTAACCTCACAACTGTAATTACATTATGGTTAATTTGTAATGTGTTTGTATTATTTTTGTAATTTTTGCGCTGTATTAAAGTTATGTTTAAGTAATGTTTATTCATTTTAATTGCTTATTTAATTTCCTCATGCCTACATTGTATGCAATTTGTTGATTACTGTATTATTTGTTTGTCTTTCATTCTTTCTTTCTTTATTTGCAAAAATAAAATAAATAAACTACAAAAAATATTATCATATGTTTATTATATAAATACACAGAAGTGTTTCTTATAATGTGCAGGACGGATGACCGATAAAATTCAATGATCGGGAAAAATACTAGGCGGAACCTTTCATAAGAGACGGGTTTTCTTAACCTTATATTTGGTTGCACTAGCGGATGAGGAAATGGTGGCCGTCAGGTGCAGGAGGGTTCACAGTGTCCAACCAGTGAAGCACTTTCGAAGTTGACACGTAAGACCGCTACCTGCCTCCAATCTGAGCTGGCTCAGCGCCCATAGAAAATGGTCTTGAATGGCGGAAAGCAGAGTTTGTGTCGGCGGGTAAAAACGTAACAGGTATGATGTGCTGTTAGACCTTTGCTCCTCTCTGTCCCCGCACAAACATTAGCTGGTTGGCTAGACAGTTAGCTTTAATCCCATAATCTCAGTGGTTAGCCCGTGGCAGTGCCCTTATCGGTCTAGCTGGCGACTCGTCGTGCTGTCTTGATCTTCCGAAATAAAGTTTTCGATAACTGATTGTTGGTTACGTTTCACGATATGCCAGACATGTCGGTAAAGCTACACATTTAGCTAGTATTAGCTATAAATCCTCCCACTTAACATTAAATGTACTGTACCTCAAAAGCAGGCGAAAATTTTAGCCACTATACAGCGATATTCTCTGATTGATAGCAAAATATCTTCATTTTACAAACAGGGATTGCTCCTACAGCATAGTATTTAGTTCACAATATATTTGTTTTGTTTAAATCTAACACGATCTTGTATTTTTGTCACACCGAACTATTAAGAATCTGGAGTGTTTACTTTTTTCGACCTAAATGTAAATGTGAATGTGTTTCCCTGGTTAAACCCTAGTTCAGGCAAGAATGGATGTGCAAGTCCCAGAAAAGACCTTGCTTCTATTTACCCTTCAAAGTTGTTGGCCAAATAGCACTTTTCATTTCTTAAATTTAAAGTTAAGTATTGACAATATATTGGTACATTAGTATAACACTATATTGAAATATTGTTGCATTGCTAATTTCTAATTTTATTCAAAATGCTGAACAATTCTGAAATCTAAGTTGAAGTCGCAGGCACCCTGTTTTTGGAGGCACTCTTATCATCAAGCAGTATGTATTAACTTTATATTTGTACTGTCCTTGACTGAAACTAAATGAAATAACACATATTTGTCTTTCTTGTAATTTTGCTTATATGTTTTTACTGCTACAGGTACATCAGACACTTTTTGGGAGTATTGCTGCAACTCTTAACTCGTTGCAGAGGAATGGCCAAGGAGCAGAAACAAAGCAGGGCAGAAACGTATGTTTTGGCTGGCTCGAATGGTCACAATGGCCAACAATGGCAGACTGGTTTGAATAACTTTGTGCAAAATCACCATTCAGGCATTAACCACGTGTCTGGGATGGCCCGTGTTGCCTCAGATGTGAGGCAAAAGTGCGCTGCCTATGTGCTAGCACTGAGACCGTGGAGCTTCAGTGCCTCGCTCACACCGGTGGCTCTCGGCAGCGCCCTGGCATACAAACTGGACGGCTCTGTGGACTTAGTGATCCTGCTGGTGTGTGCAGTGGCCGTTCTCGTGGTCCATGGGGCAGGCAACCTCGTAAACACCTACTATGATTTCTCCAAAGGGATCGATCACAAGAAGAGTGATGACAGGACTCTTGTGGATGAGATTTTGGCCCCGCAGGATGTGGTTATGTTTGGAGCCTTGTTGTATTCTTTGGGGTGCTTGTGTGCCACTCTGCTGTACTTCTTGTCTACACTTAGACTGGAGCACCTTGCTCTTATTTACTTCGGGGGGCTCTCCAGCTCTTTCTTATATACAGGAGGTGAGTAAAATATTAGCTTGAATGTCTGTTCTGTTGCCTCATTGTTTATCAGTCATAGTGTCTAAAAGCGCACTCACGTCTTACTTGAAAGGCAACGTTGCAGGTTGGTGTCAAGTTACAACTTGAACATGATGTCAGGTGCACCAACCTCACCTGTCTGGTATTTTACAACCATTGAACCTAATATAGGGGGGGGGGGGAAATGCATCCACTTTTCTTTGTGGTTGAGTAACACTGCAGGTTACACACTCCATTGTG
>OMOW01101790.1:0-13821 GCA_900312555.1 Lamprogrammus exutus | reverse complement strand
AGGTCTATAGCTCTGTCTTTGACCTTTCTAAAAACTCCCCTTGATTTCCATGCCATCCACCCTGACTCTGTTTAGGATAATCAAGGGGAGTTTTTAGAAAGGTCAAAGACAGAGCTATAGACCTTGTATGTGCGCAGAAAAGATGTCAATGGCCACTAAGCCTCCTTAACATCCATCTCGGTATTTCAAAGGTTGGCAAAAGGACTCTGCACCAAAGAGGGAACTACATGGACAGTATGTGGAGTAGAGTGTAAGATTTTCATGAGACTGCTTGAGCCTATTTACTACCTGAAATCTATTGCAAAGGTTAATCTTACGCTGTAGTGCATTCAGATGAACAGAACCAAAGCAGCAATGCATGCATGAGACTGGTTGAGCCCCACCTAAAAGGGGAATCCACTACTTTTACACATTGAATTTGGCCCAGAGATCATGGGGAGCACTATTCAGCATGTGAAAACAACTGTGGATTTAGAGAGAGTTGGAAACATCACAATTATTACTTCCTGTTGCGCATACGTTTGAAAATGATATGAGGTTTGGTGCACTGTATTCTCTAAGGAAGGCCTTGCAGAGGCTTAAGTGTTGAAACTTCTAGTCTAGCACTGACACCTTTTGTCTAAACAGCCAACCACCACTTGTAATCTTTAGCATAACAGGAAGTAACACTTATGATGTCACAAAGGTCCATTTCCCTGAGTTTGCCCAGGGACCTCTACAGCCACAAAGGCTGTTGTTTTCATGTACTGAACAGTGCTCTCCAATAGCAATAAAGCAATAAATTGAATTTTATATACGTACAAAATGGGTGCAGTCCCCTTTTAAACTCCAAAAAAACGATATTAGAAAAGGAAAACATTTGAAATGATTAAACTTACTGTAAATTTAAGGTTTAAATGTAATGTTTGCCATTATTTAACAGTATAAATAATGCAGACTGTGCTGTTAGTTGCTCTTCCTAACATAGTGTTTTTCACATATGCCAATAAAGTGTTAATAATAAGCTTTCTGCGTGGCAAATACACATCTGTCAACGTTTTCATATTATAAAATGAGAGATGCTGAATTTATTCAACATTTAAAAAGCACAAAGCAGGCATTATTAATATTGTTTTATGTAGCTTTATGGATGTTTTATATTGGTTTAATTGAAGCATGGTATTTTTTGATGGGGCTTACAGAACAGTTGAGTCACACAGCTGGAGGAAAGTGTCGCTCCAAAATTATGTAAGCGATGCAATAAAGTTAAGAGGACTAACATCATTTACTAAGATGCCTGTCATTTTATAGGCCAGTTTGAATTACATACAAGCACGTTATTGGCCAATTTGTGTATTAAAACTGCAAGAAATAATAACCCTCTGTGATTCATTTGACAGGGTTGATAACCATCAATGATGATTATCCCCAGATATATGCTTCTGTCCTACATTCTTCACATTGGCTTCCACGGTAAATAACTCCTGTGGTGCACTCAGCATCATCCATCCCTGCCTAAGGAATAAGAAATATGTCATCCACAAAATACCCTTTCTTTTAAATGATTTACAGTGTCATATGCAATGACATTCTGTACTTTTAAGGCCTCTTCCAAGCATTTGAGCCTAATTCTCCCTCTCTGGGTGCTTTTGATTCTTATCTGTTTTGTACCGATCTCCTCATCCCCTGTGTGTTTTTTTTTCTGTTTTGTGCTATGAAGTGATGTCAGCCAAGAACTATCACTTAGCACCAAGCCCATCTGGTCTGCAGGCCCAGCATCTGGCTACAATTAGCCAGAGAAACAGACGATAGCCATGTTTACCTCCAGCAACAAGAGGCCACACTACTACTAACACAGCCTCCATTAGAATAGAAATACACATACATGGACATATACAGTATATTTGTCCAGGTATGCACAGTTGCAAAAACGTTTACATTTATCCAGTGAGTCAAATTGCACCTGAGAGAGAGTCTATGAGAAAGAACTACCCATGCATGTATGTTTTGGGCATTCACATTCTGCTAACATATGCAAATGTCTTAGAGTTGGTACCAGCCCACAGATGTAAGCAGCTGCATCTGGTACTCCTTGAAAATACTATAATCAATCCCGCACACCCGGGAGCTAGAGTTAAAGCGCTGCAAAAGTATGTGACAAATTACTTTTACAGTTTGACTAGTGGTTGTGCCTGGCACCATGTTCGGCCTTTGGGCCCCAGGGTTTTGTTTGGAGAGTCTTATTAAACCTTCCATAAAGAGTAATGAGTGGGGCTCCCACAGACAGTGCACCCAGGTAACTCCCAGCTCCCTGAGCAATAAAGACAAAAGTGCTGTGAGAGAGTTCAGGAAGTGCACACCAACAAGCTCAATGCCTGTTCAATGTGAGAGAACAACCAAGCCGGGCCTGCTGGACTGAAGGGCCCCTGTCACAGGTGGAAAGGCCCCAGGTCTAAATCAGAAACACAAAGTGAAGTTTTCTCTCCTTCACTGTCTAGGCATTTTCCTCTTTTCGGCAAAATGAGACCACAGGCTCAGGAGGGAGCTCACAAGATCTCACATCCAATACTTTTGGATAAAAATAGCCTTTGTGACTTAGAAGGCTAACTATAAACATAATAACTGGTTTTTGATGTACCGCACACTCAACTTACTGAATACCTTTTATTCCAAGAGATGCAAACACAATTTCTTTGTAGCTTTATGGGGAGTGGGGTTACTGTGGGAGCACCCACATATTCAGTAGTGTTGGTAGGCCTCCAACTTAAAGAATGCTATGTGAGGACCTCACATGGTCTGCACATTATCCACTCACTCCGGACTGACCCGCAGAACATTCTGTTAATATTTTATTAATACAATGACTGTGTGCTTTTGTTAGGGCTGCTAAAAGCCCAGATATTATTGTAACCACAACGTGAAAGGATATGAAAACTATTAAGATTTTGTGTTGGAGGGAAAGTCTTATTTACTCTGGCCCATCATTCATCCAGGTCGTACAATCATGGCTTGACATTTTTCATGGAAACTTGTGGAATTCTTTTGCCAGGTTAAATAACACCTCTAAAGGCCCTTCCTGTGACATCTACAGTGCAGCGTAATATTCATAACATTTGCAGACAGAGGTTTTTCTGAGGATATATAGAAGACTGCCAGCAACACAGAGCAAATGTAAATATTTGCTGTATCCTTTACAATACTAATCACAGATTCTAATAACACCCTGATTTACACCTGGGGCATCAGCTGAATCGAATTAAGTGCAACAAACTACCTGGTTGGATACAAAAATGGCAGAGTGTTGGGTGCCAGGGCTGGAAACCACGACTCAAGAGCACATCTGGTGGACCCCAAAATACTGTTATTTAGGAAACCTTCATGAAATTTAACATCTTGCATTTTCCAAGCCAAAGGACAAAGTGCGTCACTCTCTTTAGCCACAGTCATCGTAGTACAGCAAGAGACTGAGCTCATGTTTTGCAAGTGCTGATGGTGTTGTTCTCTCCCAGTCGAAGGCCACAGTGCGGTAAATGGAATACCAAAGTTACTTACTGCACAGCCTTTGAGACGATTCTGCTCCTCCTTCACTTCTTTTCCCATGATCCTTTGTGGCTCAGTTCCCAAATTGCCCTGGGGTTCCCGGGCCAGTGTCAGGGGGTCAACCTCTTCCCTGGTGAAAGTGGGAGTCAGTGCGGTCCTGTCGCTCCTGCAGGAACACCAGGACAGGAGGTTACTGCAGGGCTCACAGCAGGGCCCTGTTAAACTCCAATTATGGGTCTGCAGTATTTGCCAGTGTTTGTGTATTTGGTTCAAATAGCTATGAAAGCAGCAGATAAGATGGATGAGATGATGTAATGTTTGGATCTAAAGATAGCCCATCAACACGAGAGGCTCCCAGGCTGAGTATTATTTGGATAGCAGCAGATGTTGGAGATGGATGTCAGAACCATGGACTTCAATTATGCCTGACATTATATATTATTGTCAACGTGAACATTATTCAGTCTTATTCTTATTCAGTCTTAATGATTGTGATGGGCCATTGGTTTGTCTGTTGGTCCGTCCAACACTTTTTCAGAGCAAAATGTCATGACAGTTATTGGTCAGATTGCCACTGAATACACATGGTCCCCAGAGGATGAATCCTGATAAATTTGGCAGCATCATTGACTTCCCTAAAGCAACACCATCAGTTAAAAATTCAGCTTGTACACAAGAAATTCCAATATGTGATGGGCAAATTCACACAAAAATTCACTGAATCCATTCATGCTCCCCAGAGAATGAAACCTATCCATTTCGGAAACATTTCTCTTGCCATCCTCGGGTCCAAACATGAACTTTGTTAGTTGCCATGACGTTTCCAGAGCATATCTATACGCCCAGTCAAAACAAAATCAAAACGTTTCACCCTCAGTACAAACTCTGCATTTTTTCCACACTGACAGGATGAATGGCTAAATCATCAGTATATTGTTTGATTCTGCATGTTCATACTTTCGGGTGTAATGAACAATATAATGTGGCCTCCAAGTGAAGCTAGTGAAGCTTTAAACTTTTAGGGTGGGTTTTTTACTTTATTATCTATGCATATGCTTATGCACACAATTGCTATGTCAGTGGTGTTGCTCATCTACTGGGTTGCATATTCCAAAGGATTAAATACGATAACCACCTGGGTGCAATATATGGAACACACTTCCTGTCACAGATTGTGAAAATTAAGGAGATCAGCATTTTACTTATTTTACAAGGGTGAAAGAAATGGCATCTGGGGATAGCTTCTGACGTGCTTGACAAAAGTTGACATTACTGCCACCGCAATTTTTGAAGGTATTACATCTTGCAAATGCAGAAAAGGATTTTGTACGGACAGATACAACAAACACAGGATATGCATGGAAGTCATGCATATTTGTACTTAACGTCAAATGTAATGCCTGCTTTATCTTGATACTTCTCTGAATTGTGAAATGGTACAAAATAAACAGTATATAGCCTTTTTTAATTTGTACTACAAAATCTACACTCAAGAGAAACATTTTTTGTAATCCATATTGGAAAGGCAAAGTGTTTTTGCATATCTGGATATGTCAAGATTTTTCCACATATATACACATAAAATACACATTTTAATTCTTAAATACATGATCTTTCTTACATTACACAGATTGTTTCAGGTGTTTCTTGACATACTGAAGAACAAACCAAGTTCAGTGAGCTGAGACATTATTCAGTTGGTACAGTAGTTGTGTGGCAAAAGCTCAAAGGAGCGCAGAAAACTGAACATTGTAAATTAAAAAGAAGGTGCTGATTGATGCTGTGAGTGGTTTTCTCTCTCCAAATATCCAGACAGACCCGTCTTGCAATTTGCTGATAATTTTTCATTTTCATTTTTTTCATCCAAACTCGATTTGAATAAACAAGACCAATCAAGAGAGAAAAATTATCTTTAAACAAGGCTAATTGTCATTTGGAAAGCTTCATTTTGGATTTTCCAATGTAGTAGGGTCTTTGAATATGATTACAGTACTGCTCTCACAGAGAATACAGTTCCAGCTTATTTGAAACTTATGGTGTACTAATTACTGGCTGGAATGGATGATACTTTTGCTGCGCCACCATAGCCGTCTGCGGTATCTTTGGCACGTAGTCGTACCTGAAAACCTTCTGAAGGAGCGCCCAGCAGTCCTTCACTTCGCTCTGCTTCTGTGTGACGCCATCAGCCAGCGCAGGGTGGAGGTTAGACAGCTGGGAGACGGTCACGTCTAGCATCTACAGACAGGCCTGCAGGTTAGGCAGAGAAGGCTTCTGCAACACAACTATCAGGATTCATCCATGCAGCGCTGTTAGAGTGGAAAGACATTTCCTACCATGATTTGACTGGCTATGTCACGTATTTCCCTGTCTCCAAAGGTGTCCAGCTCCTTGGATGCAGACATACTTTTTCTCTAAAGTAAGAAAACACACAAGTGAGTGAATCCCATCCCTGAAGAAAAATGTATTTATTCAAGTAATCTGTCAGGAAATTTTTTACCATGTTGTTAATTGCAAACAGTGTATTATCAGCCTGCTGGTAGAAGGAAGACACTTCCAGGGATAGCTGAAGAGTTTCATGGCAGTTTTTTAGATGGGACTGGACCCTCAGCCACCTACACAGACAGTAGATAAATGTGCAAATCTGTTAAATGTATTCATCATTATCATGTGATTAAAGATATAGTGCAGTTTAGGGGACACAATGTACATTTTATTGATGTGTTTCCTTCTGCTGGAGATGTTCTTGCCATCTGTCTTTCCTTGTTTCTCCAGTTTGAGGGCCAATTGGTTGATCTCCTCATGGAGGTTTCTATATAGCTGCTCATCCTGCAGGGAGACAGAGGAACACAATCCAACTATGACTTCATCTCTCTTTACCGTACGCCCTGGGAAACAAATTACATTCAGTGACAGATTGGGAAACATCTGTGAAATGCTGTGAAAATTATAATGCATACTTCAAACATGTGGTAATATTTGTGTTATTTAGCCAAAGAAGCCTGCCTGGCATGTATATTATTTTTGTCAAACCTCTATATACCCATATATCAACAACTCTGGGTAAATCTACACAACATGATCTCTGTAAATGATTAATAGATCCCTCTGCTTGTTCCTATTCAGTGCTCACCTGTTTCAGATCTAAAATTCTCCTGGTCAGCTGCATTTTGTCAACGTTTTCCCCCAGGACATTCACCAGGGACTGCTCCTCTTCCTGCTGGCACACATAAAAGTCTGTGTTTATAGCCTCCATTTGCTCGGAACCAAACCATTATTTCTTTTCACAGAGGTACCGGTGTTACCGCATTATCCCTGCTACTGAGGAAGACACAAAGCAGAGACACCTTCCAGCATTAAGAGTCAAACTTTGAGCTAAAGAGAAGAACACCATATATGGTAGTGAGCTACAACAGCTTCATTACACTAAATAAGATGATATTATTTAATATAATGAATAAGATACCGGGCTAGTTTCTTGTATTAGTAAGTGTTGTTCTGTCTCTCCACTCATATAAAACTATCAAAAGCATTGAGTTGGACTATACACACTAATATGATCTTAAATGTTTCATTCTGTGAGGAGGAAAGGAAGATGAAAACTGGATCATAAGTATAAATACAGATGCCCTTGAAACTGTCTGTGAAATTCAAATGAGGGTGCATATGGGAAATTGGAGTATTTCACTTTCCATCCTGTTTCAAATCTGTAGTTTGGTTAGATAAAATACGTACACAGGAGAAAGCAATAGAAAATGTTGGCATTATGTAGTTGACAGCACTGAAATCCAAACTGCATACACACACAAACTGCTGCATCAACAAAAAAAAGATAGATAGATAGATAGATAGATAGATAGATAGATAGATAGATAGATAGATAGATAGATAGATAGATAGATAGATAGATAGATAGATTGTGCTTCTTGAGACATGGTTTACCTTCTCTTTAATCCATGCTTCCAGCTTGTCCACCTTCTTGTTGAACTCCTGCAGGTTTTTAGCCCCACCGAGGGCCCTCGTCTGATTGGCTGCCGTTTGTTTCAGGGTCTGCCATTGGTCCCTTAGCTGGCTAAGCTGCTTCTTCACAAGATCAGAAGTGGGGTTCATCTTGCAGATTAGTTGTTCGCCCATCTTTTTAAACAAAAAGCAACAGAAAGACATTGTTCATTCGAGGCACAGACACGACACCGACTCCAGCATGCAACAGGAGCTAAGTATATTTCACACCTTTGCGTATGTGCCTGCTGCTTGAACACATGTTGGAATATTGCCATTCAGCTCTTGGATGTACCCTTACAAATCGTGTGGTTCTGGGCCTTTCTGGTGCCGCCTGAGTGTCAGGCAAGGTTAATTATCAGCAATGTACCATTTCCAAACACTTTCTCCTCAGAGACCCAGAATAAACTGGCCTGACACTGCCGTCTGGAACACTGAGAGCGATGAGAAAGTGTCTGCTTTTCTTTCTGCTGGACTGGAAATGGTTATAAAACCATTATGTTATGTGTTATGGGATCTGACAGATTCTTTCTGAACCATAGAAGATGATTAATGGTTGCATTCACATCTCCATCACCTGTTAAAAAGTTAAAATAAACTTTTCATTTTGGATATGAGCTGCTCTAATGTGGTTGCTTTGGTAACTTTAGAATACCGCAGAGGTACATTGCCAGTTTGTTTCACGTCTTGTGTTTAAGTCTTCCAGTACCTGATTGAGCTGGATGAGGGTGTTCTCAAAGTCTTTCAGGTCTCTCTGAAGGGTCTGAGAAGCTTCCTCCCAGTCCTGTGGGGGGCAGCGCTGAATATTACAGCCATCTTTCAGTTCCTGGAGCTTGCTTTTGATCCATGCTTCTGCCTATGTCACAATAACAAGACAAAACTCTTAGAGATGTGCACAGTTTATGTACATTTCTTCTTTTTTTAGGGCATTTATTAGTGTATTCTAATGCAAAATCTGAACATGTATCAACTTCAGAGGGTGGCTTCTTATCCTTTGTTCCAGGGGATGAATAATATTGAGAGAAAAACATAGCTCAGTCTTATCTAATTGGAGATGTAAATTCAAAAAATGTTACATCACACAGTCATCCAGTTTTCATTGTAATTTCATTATGATAGAGGTCAATTTTGAATCAGATACATATACAGCAGAATTACCAAAACACAGAACTTTACATGTACACGTTTTAAAGTTTTATCTTTGTTATCATGTTGTTTCCCTTACATTCACAACTCTTGCTGTACCTTCTGATATTGTGAATCCTAGAATCCTATTTTATAATATTTAGGTAGAAACAATTAATAAGCTCCTCTGGACTTGTCCTCCCTGCACTACGTTTATCTTAGTGCTCCTATGTACTGTAACTAATTAGTTGCAAATGTACTGCAGTGTACAAATACAGAGATGAGTTGTATAGATTCATATCAAAACTGCGACTAAACTTCTAAAACTACCACTATTTCCTGTTTTCAATGCAATTTATATGTCAAGCGTTCACATTGCAGGTTCAGCTACACCAGTAGTTCTCAAGCTGTGGTACATTAACCACTTTTAGTTATTGAAATGCTTGAAATATCTGCAGAAAATCAGATCTTGAAATCTATCGAAATTCTGTTATTGGCAAATTATTCTCAATTTAAAAAGTTTTCATTGAGATATTTTTTAGAAAATTATCATTAGATTTTTTTTTTAAACTTGCCCATGTGCACTTTGTGAAATACTGATCTATGGTGTATCGTCTCTACAGTGTCAGTTGAATCGTGTTATATTCAACAAGGTGGTAGTCACAATAAAGGTTACTATTTCTGCTGATCGTGAGACAAAACATGGCTGCATTTTCTTCCCTGAGTTACACAGTGTTTCAGACACATCAAGAACCAGATCTTTGTTCTCCGACGTCATGTTATGCAGAGCAGAAGTTTTTCTTGGCGTGCGCACGGGGTTCATTGCATAAGCTCTTGTCTTTCGGAGCGGCATTTTCTGGCAACATTTGTATGGAGTGAGAACTGTTAGCAGGTGGCCAAACTCAAGAAACTTTTTGGAAGGTCGAATTTTGTTTGTTGTAAATCATGCAGTGAGGGTTTCAGTGACCTACTCGCATCACAGCAATCAAATAGATCAATAAATCAACTCAGTTTCTTATATTTCTAAACCTTGATCAAATAACAAGAGCAGTTGATAGAGGCAGAGCAGAGCTTCATTTTTCATACCTTTTGTGTAATCTGCAGGATGTCAGATCACAGTTATAACTCATTAAAACATTACATGAAGCATTATTTCCAAAGGAATTCATGGCTGACACCAAATAATAGACTGCAACTCCTCTTTTGAGCCAATAAAACATCAAAAGCGCACATGACATGGCTACTAAACAACTCTTTGCATGAGATTAAACTGTGATGTCACTTCTCCTCAGAGAGGCAGGTCATTAACTTTACGAGGCCCCCGGGGCAGCCGAGGTATTTCTGGGTTGAACAGAAGGAAAAGAGCTTGACAAAACAGGCCGGCCCCTATCTCCTCACATTGGCTCCCGTAGCATATAATGACCTCATACAGGAAGTCTATGATTCCCTTGTTTCTTCCTGTTCAGTCCACAACAATGGTCTGTTTATCAAAATGTACAGTTAGGCCTCAGTCTGGCTGCGAAGAATAGAGACTGTGTCTGAATTATTGTGACAATCTATGGTTACACAGGAAAACAGCAGTGCAGTCAATACAGAGCGGATTTTAAGATAAACTCCATCAAACATGATTATGATGTGTACTCTATTTCCCAAAGAATCTCATCTTCTCATCACATCTTTACCAAATGTTTACCTGCAATATTTTTTAAAGCAATGTAGCAATGTGTCTTGGCACCGAAATTACTCTGGGAGTGAATTTTTCTCGTTTCTCTATCGCGAGAATGAGACGATGAAAGCCGAGACGTGTTGCAGAGCAGCCTCGCAGACAGATCGACTCTTGCCGTGGTTCTCTATGTGATGACCTGCTTTGCTCTCTCAGGTTGAAACATTAGGGGGTTTTAAAAGTGTCTTTCGGGAAAGCTCACTTCCACTTCCACAGCCATGTAATTCTGCAATAACACATTTTAATCAGAGCTATCAGTCAACCAAAGCCCTGTAAAACCAGGCAGGTCCCCAGGAACTGCGCCTCGGGTTATCGTAGTACGAGTACATTCTAAAATCAAGTCAAAGTAAAAGCGGTTGTTCTCTCTGCTCAGCTTGTGCTAAGCCACCATATTCAACACACACATGCATCATATTCCTTCATCTGACACATCCAAATCAGACTTGGATCACTTGGATGGACCGCTCAGCAGAACTTTGACCACAAAACCAACTGTTGGACAAAATGTCCCCAAGCCGAACTCACTGAAATATGTCCTTGTATGCCGGGGTGGACGCAGCGATGAGATAACACAACCAGTTGTGCAGCTTGGCTGAGTTTCTGTGGGCCATAGGCGTGAAGAGATGGAGCCAAACAATGATCTCATCTCCAAATAATTGCTTCACTTGTGGCGGTCTGCGCTCCCTCCCTCTCTTCCCTCAACCTAACACAGCTCATACAGTTCTTAGGACAAAATAAGAAGCAGTACATATTTTGTTCTCCTCAGAGGCTGCGTCCACTCTGTGTAAACTGTTTTTCAGGTTTTGATGAGCAGGTAAATCTACTACTATGAGTGAAGACAGGAAAGTGAAAGCTGAAAGTGCAGCAGCAGCATTTCATTCAGCCCCTTACAGCTGCGAGCATTTGATAAAGTCATTAGCCAACCAGGACAAACATGTCTTACAGTTTACCTGCAGTGCTTCCTTGTTGAAGAGAGAGTTACGCTGGGTGAAGCAGTCGCCTTGGGATGTAACAGCTGCCGACTCTTCGTTCTGTGTGTGTGGATGACTTTCTTTCCTCGGAGGCCTGGACACTGAAATCTAATGACAGACATGACACATTATCATTTTTAAATTGTGATGCACGATGATGCACAGTGAAGCTTCTGTTTAAACTGTTCATTACTCATTCTTTTCATAATGAGGAGACATTGCAACATGTGTCAGATGGGCCTCTGGGTCCCTCTCAACAAAGAAAACCTACTGTCAGCACGACATGGGATGAAATAAACCCGACTGGCACAGCTTCCCTAACGGACAAGCATTCCTGCCGCTCTGCAGTCAGGAAACATCTGGGCACGTAAAGGAAGCAGGAACGGACAGATCCTTAGATGTTTGGTGCTTTTTCCTGTCAGCCTTACATGTAAACATATCACCTTTAAATATCAGGTTCATTCCTTCATACCTGAACAGGTAAAGGCACATGTAATTACATCAACTCATGTTCATGCTTTTGCCATTTACATTAATAATATGCGAGAGAAAGACATCCAAAGTATTCTTAAGGTGACATAATAAGGATTTTAGATAAGTACTGTAGGTTTAAGGGGGGATTGAAGGCATCGCTGTGTCAGTGCGTTATTTTGGGCCTGCCTTTTCTTTTGTTAACATCTTCCCTGACCTCATGTTTTCCAGTGAGCCCTGCCTCTGTAACAGAGCACTTCAGCCACACACCGATGACTTCAGGAACCAGCGGAACAGCTACAGACCACTGACTTCAGTCCAGAATCCAACAATACACAGAATGTTCTTTTCTATCGCCGTTTTTCAACGAAAACCACAGGCAAGCAAGAGCAAAGTACATTTGTAACATGTTAGAGGACACGTTGCTCCCATTACTTGTTTTTCCCTCTTCGTAAGTCCGCTCCAAACATATAATATAATAAGCTTTTTAAGTTTGGCCGACACTCCACATGACATCACTTCCTAAATTCACAGAGATTCATCAAACCCACATATGGCTATAAGACTCCACTCCCTTACAACTAAACAGCCATTATTATCATCATCATCATCATCATCATCAACAATAACAATAACTACACAAAACGCTCTGCCAAAACAAAGCTGCATATGATACATGAGACATTTCTTATCCAATTTATCCAAAGCTTTAAATTATGTTTAAAAAAAAAAAAAAAATTAAAGCAATTTATTACTGCACTGAAACGGCACTTTAATTTTTATTTTCTTTGTTATCATTCCTTTGCTTAATTTGATTTATAATGATGCATTTATTTCCCTTCTTGTTTTCTTTTATATGCTTTTTTAATGTATTTTATGCTTAATGTTAAGTATTTTGAATTGGCCTGTTGCTTGAAATGTGCCATAGAAACAAACCTTAAATTCATCAGCTGAGTGTCTTACCTGTTGGATAGATTTCTCTCCATTCAGTTCCACCCTGGTTTGTCCTTGCATGGGCACATAATCATCACTGCTCTCTTTTCTCAGCAAAACCTAAAACGTTAAGAATATGTAAGTGGCCGGGAGTTCTGAATGAAGCCGCACAAGAGATCAAAAATGTCTACAGGAAGACAGATTATGGTGTTATCGTCATCAGCCAATGATAAATGCATTTGCACTTCTTAAATTTCCAAGTGTTTTTTCAATAATGACATCTCGGGAATTCTGTTAGGACAATTTAATCCAACAAAAGCAAACAGTTCTGTAATTCTGTAATTAACCACCACAGCCATACCAGTTAACCCAGTGTAGTGCCAACGAAACCTTGATGAAAAACAATGTGGCCCTCAGTTTTCTGTTTAAGTGTAAATGGAATCTGGACTGAACTCCAAACAAGTTACAGAGCATAAAATAAAAGCATAAAACTAAGATTGACTTAACGTTCAAGAAATTACGACCCACATTTTTGAGTAAGTGTTAAAAGTAAATTATGTTAAATTGTATGTAGGTCTTTATACACATTTTATTCTGTGAAAATGATCACAAATTGCTGTAATTATGTATTTATTGAGTGAAAGTGAGTATTGAGTGAGTATTCATTGAGTTGACCAAACACAAAAACCAAACACATTGCCTCAGTTAACAGTGTCCTTTACCTTGAATTGTGAATTGGGTTTATTCTCACAGCTCACCCCCACGATCCTGGGCAGAAGTGGATCTGACGTGGTGATGTTGTTATTGTTGTTGTTGTTCTCAGATGTGGACCCTGTGATTGGGAGTCGTGCTGGTTCCACTGCAGACTTGTCCTCTGATCTGTCCTTGCTCCCGGAGATTGTGATCTTCTTGATGGACCTGGACACGGCTGATGACTGTGTGACATTCTGGTTCAGGTGGTCCTCAGCTGCCATGTCCTCCCGGTTGGGTTTAACCGGGGCTACCTGCTTGACGATGGGTAAGTCTGGGCAGGGTCAATGTGCGTAGGCATGAGACCGGCTGGAGATAAGTGAGTTCAGGATG
>OMOW01101787.1:0-14766 GCA_900312555.1 Lamprogrammus exutus | reverse complement strand
AGTCCTGCGCCCACATGCTCTATATGAATGTGTGTGTGTGCGCGCGCTCAACTGAGAGGTTGTGTCCTGCCGAGTAGAGAGCGGAGAGTCGTCTTCAGTGTTAGCAAAATAATTGATGACAAAACATATTAGGAATTGCATTGATTGCACAGACAGTGGACATCCTCATTAGACGGGCTGCTTAAGAAAATACCGATGGCGGCAACTTGACGATTGGGCAGTAAGTATTAAAAAGTCCACTGAAAGCGCTGCATTGTCAATATACGCCACAGACGTTTATAGGCTTAATGAATGAACGAATTAATTAATTATCTTTATTTACATTGAGCTTTTTACAGCAGCGCTCTAAGACGCAGTGCAAACACACACTAAAACAGGCAATAATGTCAAAGTAACAAAGTAACCAATACATAGACTAGGTAAGACATGATTAAAAACAAGATCCCCCTTAAAATAACCTTGTTTATTTTCGTTGAATAAGAGTGCATTTATGTTTCTAGTAAAACAATAAATTAATCATAATTGCGGCATGTCTTGATAAACTTTACAATGGGTGTCAATAAATAAATAAAAAATAATAAATAAGGTCTAATGATTCTTAATTACAAACATTCTGATCAGTCAAGAATAGGTGTGGTTTTCAATATTAATAGCTATTTACAAACTGTGTGGGCTAAAACGCACAAGAAGCCTAATTCTCCTTTACAATAATTCATTACGTTTACAATTGGATAGCCAAACTCAATAAAATATGCAATAATTAAGATCAGAGTATATGATGGAAAAGTGGCATTAGAATGTGTCAAGGGCCACCAAATTTGGCCTCTTACAGCCAAACTTTTTCTCTGGGGGTGCAAACCCCCGGATCCCACTAGTTGGCTACTTTTTACCACTGGCTGGCTACTCCATATCCTTGTGGAAAGCCCTGCTTATGAGCACGTTAGCTGATCAACAAACCCCAGTATATACAGCATATGATGCACTGTCATCAATAAAACAAACTATGGGCTAAAAAAAATACCCCTCGGTATGTTTGCATGCATGTTTAAAATGATTATACTGCGATTGAGGTAATAAATACATTTTTTTCAAAGGTCATGTATACACCCTTATGTGATTGAATTTGACACAAATTGACATGTGCTTCCTCCAAGTAACAGACCAAGAGTATGCCATTGTAAATTTATTTATTCAGGCATGTAAACATCTAAGTTAAAGTAATCCACCTTCTACATGCATTTCCAACGAGGACTCGGCTAATACTGCAATTATTCAAAATGTCATGTACAGACGTGGCTAAACGTGTTGGTACTGTTCAAATAAAAAACAAAACAAAAAAATCCCCCCCCCCAATTTTTTTTCCCTCTGAAATAAGTTGAAACTGACAAAAAGATTTTGCATCCACCATTCTTAATTCCATATTTAATATAACTGACACTTTGCTATTGATTTTCAATGTAACATATTATTTTGAATAATATGACAAATGAAAATGACCTTGACAAAATTATTGATACACCTTAGATGTAATAATAAATAATTGGATTGTAGTGATATTTCAAGCCGACTATTTTCTTTAATTAGTAGTACAGGTGTCTTCAATCTTCTAATCATTCATTCAGCATATTCAAATGGAGAAAAGTTCTCTCTGTGCTGTTCGGTATCATTGTGTGCACCACACTGATCATGGACAAGAGAAAGAAAAGAAGAGACTTGTCTGAGAAGATAAGGAAGAAAATAATTGCCAAGCATGGTCAAGGTAAAGGCAACAACACCATCTCCAAGCTGTTTGATGTACCTGTGCCAACGGTTGCTCATATAATCAGAAAGTTTAAGGTCCATGGGACCGCAGCCAAACTAGAGTTTGCTAAAATGCATGTTGACAAACCACAAAGCCTCTGTAAGAATGTCCTTTGGACAGATGAAACAAAATAAGAGCTTTTTGGAAAGTCACATCAGCTCTATGTTCACGGAAGAAAAACATTTCAAAGAACACCATCCCTACTGTGAAACATGGAGGAGGCTCAGTTATGCTTTGCTGTGTCTGGCACAGGGAGTCTTGAATCTGTGCAGGGCACAATGAAATCAGAAGATTATCAAGGCATTCTGGAGCGAAACATACGGCCCATTGTCATAAAGCTCTGTCTCAGTCGCAAGGCTCCTTCAACAAGACAATGACCCTGACAGAGGAACACACTACCAGTCTTGACTACTGTAATGGTGTCTTCACAGGTCAATGTAGAAAATCAATCAGACAGTCTTTTAATACTTTGATCTGTAATTTGTATGTCTTCGTGCCTTTGTAAAGCACTTCGAATTGCCTTAGAGTCTGAGCTATATGAATAAACTTCTCATTCAGGGCTACAGAAAGTGCTTGATTGCAGTGATTTCCTCAAAAGGGGCTACAAAATATTAGGTTATGGGTCCCACACACAATGATACAAAACAGCTATGGGAGAACCTTTCTCCATTTAAATCCTGTGATAATAATGAAAGAAAACAGTCTGTTTGAAAAGTCATGACAATGAAATTATTTATTATCACTTCTATTATCAATAATTTTGTCCAAGCCATTTTCATTTGTTTTATTACTTAAAATAAAATGTTACAACGAAAAACAAAAGCAAAGTGTCAGGCCTATTTAATATGGAATAAAGAATGGTGGATGCCAATTACTTTTGTCAGTTTCAACTTATTTGAGAGAGAATTGTGTTTATTTATTTATTAATATTTTATTTTAGCCACATCTGTAAATTCTAACAATGGCAAAATCCTATTTATTCCATCCACGTATACAGCTTAATCACATTTTTGACTTAATCATTGTACAGAGAGTATTGAGTGAATGTAAATGTAGTGACTGAGTCAGATGAATACTTTTCTGACAAAGTATTGGCAAATTTAGGTTGCAGGACACTGTAATTTGATTCTGTTGTGTCCACACCTGTATTATAGTATTCCAGTGGAAATATTTTTGATAGCTCACTGTAGAGACAATGATTCAAGCCTTGTGAACTGCGCAGAAATATGACTAAGAATTTTTGGTCTTTTTGTTTTGGTATTTGCTATTGCCAACCTCAGAAAAAGACTGTGGTGGTAACTCATTAAGCAGTGCGCCAGATTTAACATGCCTAAAAAGAGGCTTTGTTACAGTATTTCCTCATTTGCATATCAGCAGGGAAGCTATTCATACTCATCAACACACAGTAACGCAAATATTAAAACCTGTGTCAATCTGATGGTAAATTTCAGCAGTATGTAATCTGAGTGATGTTTTAAACTGCATTTGGCTCACACGTATTAGTGATCAATTAAAAAAAAAAAAGACATCTGAGCAAACTCAGTTGATGAATCAGTTTATTTAATTGGAAAGTTTTGATCTGATCTTGCAGGCATTCGTGCGGCACTGTGCCTCTTCCTCAACCGTCTCTCTCCCCCTCACACACACGCCAGATCAAGCCCTCATTCCCCATGTACCGGGGCATAAAGAAACAAAGTAATTGCCTCTTAAAATGCAGAGCTCTAAAGCAGAAAATTAAGCTTTCCTAGCAGTATAAAGTGTGGTTCTTACATATGTAGAAGCTCATCTCAGTAATGGGACATCAGTGTGCTGATTAACACAGGGGAGTGTTAATGAATAAGTTAATTTAATGTGAGTCTGTGTAGTTAGTGTGGTATTTAGCGTAGCGTGAATTATACATATTATCTTGAGGCTAATTCAATCTTCAAGCATGTGTGCTAGATAGATCAAGTCTTAAACAGTAAAATAAATTCTGTCTTTTGAGCTTTAAAAAAACCCAAAGATAATTACACAATACGTTTACTTTGTCCAAACCTTAAGTTTGACTCTGTTAATAGCAACCTTCTCGTTTGGTGGTCATAAGGTGCATTTCCCAAAATGTTGGAGTGTACCGTTAAGAGTACTTCACCTTAACAGCTGTGTAGAGCTAAGATACTTTGCATTTTGGAATACTAGAAGGTTTGTAACAATTTCTAGTACAATAACTGGAATATTGGGGATAACCATTTTTAAATAAATTAGACAAAATAGTTTAAAAAGACTCACGAGACAAATGTTGCATGACCCAGTGTCTACCTACCAATCTGCATGCGTTCTTTGGTAAACCATATAGCCAATCCATCTCCATTTAAATTCTTCTTTCCCAGGCCGTGGACTTTGAAGTGCACCTTAAGCTCCCAGTCCCGCAAGTAACAAGGCTAGAAAAGAAAAGACAATGAAGACAAGCAAGTTATTCCTCCTACTGTATGTGTTCAACTATGCATAGTATGTAGTAGTCAGAGGAAATGAGTACCTATATTACTATACTATACTACTGCAAAATTTTTTAGTGCAAATCAGCAAATGTTTGAGTAATTTAAAAAAAACCTATATAGTGACTGCTAATTAATCAATCATGTCTACTTTTCGAATCAAAGTCTTCATGTTATTACAAGCTTACGTGGCTTTTTAGCCCAGACTGATTACTGTCCTTTTACTATGTACTTTCTGACAGTTTCAAACTAAATATACACAGGAAGAATGATGCAGGTATACACTCTGGTGAGTAGTCAAGCATTCAAATTAAATTCACACTCCACCAATTTCAAACAATACATGCACTGATCATGGGAAGCACTAATCAGCTTGTGAAAACAACTGTACAAAAGCTTTTGTGGCTGTGCTTTGTGTCCATTGTCTTTGTGCTTGAAGACTGCAGGGTTGAAAACTAAAGCCACTCCTAGAAGAAAGGGGGATTTGAATTTGATAAACATGTTGCCAATTACAACACCTGTGCATCTAGCCTACACTTAGCTCCATACCAAGGCCACTTACACATGATCCGTGGTAAAAGTGTGACACAGTGATTTGCACAGCGCTTGTCCAACAGACTACACACCTGACCCTCTGCTGACATTTTGCCATGTAATATATGGCTGTCATGGAGACAATTCTGTAAGAGCAAGCAGTAGTAGGAAAAGAAACAATAACTGTAATAATTGTCATAAGTAAATTTGTTTAGGATCTGACTTTGAATTTTGGGGCTGTGTGAGAACGATTTACGGTGTGGGATATCTGGTAATGATATAGCATGCAAACTGAATATTAGATGAGCATCTCTTGAAGCCACAGACGACTGAGACTTACAATTCGACTCCATACGGCCCCCTGTCTGCTCTGCAGGTCTGGTGTAAGTCTCACTTGGTCAGGTGTTACCATGGCAGTGCCCATCAGATCCCATTGTGAAGAACTGGATAAACCCAATCCTGCGACACAGTAGTAGACTATAAGGTACGTCACTGTATGTGGCGCCTTTTAGGGGTTTCTCTGTCAGTGGACAAATCAATGAGAATGGCTGCATTCAAAAATCTGGAGCTAGAGACCTCAACATCAATCAAATCTACAGGCCTTATTGTGCCTTCCTCCAGGGATGTTATAATTTATGAGTTGGGAAGTTCGAGTTGTGATGTAATATGTGTTCATGTAGTTTTGTTCAGAACAATAGAAGTGGCAGGACTTTAAAAAAAACTTTTGTTTTTCTTCTGACCAAAAATGTGATCAAGCAGATCGAATAGAATTCTGATCACAATGCATTCTGCGAGCATTTTCACTCAGCATTACCATATGCATTAACAATGCAAGGAGTAAACAAAGTCACACAATAATGAGGTGTAAACTTCTGATGATTTAACAATAATTTGAACCTTTTTGTTCAATTAATTCAACCTGCCCAATACTGTCCCCATTTATGTGGCAAAAGGAAGTTTGGGTCTCATGCCATTTAACTATTGCATGTATTTGTCACAGCAGACATTCTGACTTTGAAAAGCACATATGTGACTAATAATATTAATAATGGCTCTGTTCAGTTTTGTTTGCCATTTAGTCAACATTGACAGTACAAAGACCCTTGCACAGTAACACCCCAATGGAGTGCAGCCAATATTAGTGTTATTAGCTACAGCTGCGTATAAAAAGTAAGAAGTCTCCTGTGAGAAAGCTTTAGTCGTGCTGTTTTTGTGTTAAGGGACTTTTTAGGAGTATCCTGACAACTTCTTAAGCTCTGGCTCAAAGCCAAAAGACAAGGCAACTAAAAACACAATTTTATTTCTGTCAATTGAAGAACTTAGCTGGTACAAACTAATATGTAATGACAGCTGTATGTATAGAGTAGACTGTTTGCCATCTCTTGTCTTATTTTAACATAAGATAAATAAGATGCGTAGTTGACAAGTGCCCAAGGCGCACAAAGTTCTTCAGGGTTAATTATTACCCTGAGTGGCTAACAGAGTGTTAGCTTCTCGAAAACCGGGCTAACACACAACATTACGACACGAGGTACCACAGAGGTCGCTTCAGTTAAGATTGATTTACCAGTTTATCTTGTTAGCTAAGATTAACGTAGCTGCCACTAACGACTATTTACCACGGTATGGCTTCACCAGCGAATATTCCCGCTTCATAAAGTCTTCCAACCCGTCCTGGTCGTCTGCCAACGACTGGTTCATCAAAATAAAAACATAAATAAACAAACATGTTAATTCACGAATGTTATTGAGTCGACACATTGGATATGAAAATAAGAAAGTTCCCAGTCGACCGAGATTACACTTGTTGGTTATAGCGGCAACCATTTTACCCCTCCCACTTTACATTGTTTGAGGCAAATTGGTCGGAAAAAGCTAAACTTCCGGTAAAAAAAAACCTTTCAATTTAAAGTGTCTTTGACGAGTATAGTAAAACTTGTTTCATCCATTAAATCTGGACTCATTGAAGATAAAAAAAATAATTCTTAAAAAAAACCTACCAGATAAATATACTAGTTTGTGCTACTTCAATAAAAAGGCAGAAGCTGTGCTCCTCCCTGCTCCAAATAAATATACTGTCTAATAAGCCATTGAAACGCTTCAATATTTTATTTTGAAGGTTAATTTGAGTGAGTTCTGATCCTAGTTTTCTAGCTTGATTCACAGAAAATAGTCCCACCTCCAACTGCAATTGGACAGTTCGGCTTCAAGTCCCTCTCCTATTGGCTGGCGCTCAGACGTTGCTGTGCTAAGAAATCATCAGAACAACTATTATACTTTCATAAAGATAGAAAATCCCTTACAGTGATTACGCAGATACATTAATACACGTATGTTTAAATAAAAAAGTTAAATGAATGTCAAAGGTAAAAGGCTACCTATCTAACATGCTACGACATTGTATCATAGCATTACATTTGGGCTGACTTGTACAAAAGAGGTTTGCTTACAGTAGGCCTGCAAAAGATTAATGTTTCACATGTTGAAGGCATTAACCAATAAAAGTATGAGGGCTGAGAAATGATCAGATATGAGGTTACAAGTCGTCAAGTGTTTTATTGGTTCCGGTAAAATGATTTATTTAGAGCACGAGTGATGAGATATTCAGTTCTGACCAAGGGTATTTTAAAGTATAACGATATAAACGATAAACTTTTTTCTTTGATTAAGGTATATCCCACTGCTTCAATTTTCAGACAAACTTAATGACTGTAACTCTTAATCTCATAATGGATACTTCTGTCATATGTTTCATGAATACATTCTATTTCTTATATGTATCAGAGCTGTCAGGTGTTTAAAGTAGAAACTAGGATGAACAAAGTAGAATAATAGATAACAGAATATAATAACAGAATAGAAGAAACTTGAAACTTTGTGGTGCAAAAAGATAGCAAAGCACAGATGCTGTAAAGTTTAACTCACTTTAACAGCAAAACATGGTTAAATGATTAGCATAATACTAATGATTCAGAAATATTCACGACCCAGTTGCAATTTAAGCCTTTTACTTTGAAAGCTAGATTTTTTTTTAAATCAAAAAGTAATCCATGTTAGGTGATTTGATACCTGATCTTACAGGTTTATAAACAGGAATAATGGAAATCATGCCTTAGAAGCTTCTTGCTATCTACCTGTTCAAACAAATCTCACTCTATCATAGAGTACAGTAAACAGTCTGAGGTAATGAGCAAACAGTGAAATTCCAGGAGGAGATTTCCACATTTTGTTATTTTTGATCCAACTGACTTTGGTTTCTTTTGTCTTTGGTCTACTACATGATCGATATATGTATTTCCAAAACTGACAGGATATATTTTGGTCAAGGACTCACAGAACCACTCACTGGAGGGCATTTGGTTTGGGTTTTGCTTTCATATGTGCATTCATATTTGCAATAACTCATTGTTTGCAACCACATGCAGAGTTGGAGGGTACTGGATCACATGAAATTGGGCTGTAGCAACAATGTCTCAAAAACTGTAATCTGCCACAGCAACTTAAAACAGTAATCAAAGAACAGATATAGCTTCAGCAGCATTTTGGTTGAGAGTGAGGCGGGTAAGCAGTACTCTGATGGATTACATTTCTCAGACCTGCATTTTTGCGTTATTTGCCGAATACATTTAATGAAGACCTGGACGGCCCTCACAAATTGGTCCAGTCACTGGATCAACAGTGAAATACATCTGACTCAGCTCTTTGCTGAGTCTGTTTGCTTGATCACCCGTCCCTGCTGTGTCTCATAAAATAATGGTGCTTGGTTCGATTAATGGACAGAGCCAAGTATTGAGCTGCAATGGCGGGTGGCAGGCTTGTGTCAAGATCCTGGGAGGAATTACACTAATGCATTCAACTAGAGGGTAATTCTATTGCTCCTCCGAGACAACAGCCTTTAACAAACAGGCAAAGAGATAGAGTGGAGAATAAGACCGTAAACATGAAGGTGTTAAGACTACTATAGATCATATGTTTATGATCCAGCAGTGACTTGAGGCCCTCAGTATTTCCTGTAAATGTCCCTCGGGGAAGATTTCGTTCACTTAAATTGAAAAAGCTCAAGAATTCCAGCAGAACCTTGAAACCTGAAACATCCCCGTCTAGCACATCTCCTGACACCCACATCACCATTTGTGTATCCCATAAGCCACATCCACACGGCTGTCTGCTCACCATAAACTGTGATTCTGCTTGTTGAGTGCAGAGGATTGCAAGGCATGTTGTGAGCCCCTGCTGTGGCAGACTTGCCCTGTAATCCAAGAGATATTTGGATATCCTTCAGTCATAGTCATATTCACTGCTCATCTTTATTAAAACCATCCACACCTGTTCTTGTGCAAACAATTGGAAGAGGATATTTCCGAAGGGAATAAAAGGCATCACTTTTATGGGACCATCTCAGCATTGCATGTTGTGAATAGTATACAATTTTAGAATTTAAGAAATAATATACAGGTATAGAGTTATAATGAATAGTATACAACATAGACACAACATAATCATGGGCTTTCTCTTCTGTCTGCAATGATGTCATCTCATGCTGTAACAATCATGCTGCAACAGTATGCTTACATGCACACTATACAGTACATTGATAGACTGAATGATACAGTGTTGCATGTTGCATTGTCACAGCCAGGCAGTAAATACCAGCAATAATGAAATAATGAAGAGACCTTAATGCTTCCTCTGGCAGGGCAAGCCTCTGCTAATATATGACCACTTACAGGAGACAATAACTGTCCTCTCCGTCTACTTAAAGACCAGAGACATTAAGAACAGGCAAACACCTCTGGACATAAATATTCACACTATTCAAATCAACAGGCCTGAGAGAATATCGTCAGGCCGATCAGCTCGGTGAAATATAGCTGCTGGTCATTTCACATCCACTTTAATGGGCTTTTCGTTCCCTGCTGTTTGTGCTGACAAAAAGGAAAACACATCTTCTTAATTGAAGCACTCAATTGCTATTTTCTGTTCAGGATGTGTCAGCCAGACACATTCATTATCAATATTTCATAGCCATGTAGAATGCATTATACTAAAATGTAATGTTATAATTTTCTGTAAGGGAGTAAAATGAGGTGATGTAGATGATCTTCTTGGTCCCACACACTTGATGCACTTTAAAATATAATCTCAAGGAAAATTGCAAATTGAAGCGATCAGCATACTTGATTCCTAAACTTCACCAAATTTCTTCCCTCTTAGGCTGTCTGTGTAAGATGGAGCACAGGAAGGCGTGTGGGTCTTGAGCAAATTTGTAAAAGCCCTGTACACTTCTGCTTAAAAAGATCGACTTCCTCATGCCATGAAAACTACTCTAGAAAATTAGCAACAGGCTGCCAGGTTCTGTAAATTATTCTGAAAATTGCACCAGTATTCAGTTTGGATCTCCAAACCGGAGAGCATTTTAAAAGGACGGACAGGTGAATGAATGACTCCACATGGGAGATTGAACAGGGTTACTGATTCATCAACAATTAATCACTCATAACACTCAATTCATCAAGAAGCAATTCGATTTTTTTTTTCTTGGCTGACATTATAATTGTCTACTATGAGATCCTGACTCAGATCCTTTAAATATTTCATATGATGTGGGTTGCAGATGCTTCCAAAATTATTGTTATAAAGTTATGAAATGAACATTAAATGTGCCAAATAACAATTAAAATTCATTATTTTATCTTAAAAGAATCAATTAACTAATTAATTGTTAAATGTATTTCCAAAATACTTTTTTAATCTTACCTTTTTTATTCCATTGATACTTATGTATCTTCCGATTATATTATGTTTACACAGCTCATGTGATTTGTGCTTTAATGTTAACAGTTTTAAGTTTTGTTGTTTTGTTTAATTTAAAGGCATCCAGCCACAATAGAGACTAAACCAAAGAGAAGAAGCATAAACTGAGATTGGCAGGCTCACCAAGAGATATGGTGCCTTCAAGTCATATTTGAAATATCAATGAGGGCACATAAATACGCAAATAGTCAATTATGGGAGGGGGTCATTCGGAAAGCTAAGACTTTTCAGAGACACACATGACATCATGGTGGTATTAATTTTTTTTATGTTATGATTTTATGCATGTTCTCCCTGTGTTTGCATGGGTTTCCTCTGGGTACTCCAGTTTACTCCCACCTCCCAAGACATGCAGCTTAGGGGAATTATAAACTCTAAAATGTCTGTAGGTGTGAATGAGTATGACTGAGTTGTCTGTCTCTGTGTGTTTTAGCCCTGCGATAGACTGGCAAAACCCAACTTCCCAGCTTGAGACTTTTACAAGGTTCCACACTTGAAATGATGGCTGTCCAATCAGAGATCCTGTTACTGCTCTGTGATTTGGACTTCCTTTAATTTTCAGTGTGGCCCACTGGCAGGGCATCTTTAGATGTTCATAGAATACAAAGTGTAAATATTGATTAATCAAATTAATATGATCTTACATTTTTGGAATCATTTACAAGACATTTTTCAAGAGGATACTTAAAATTTGCATTTAATTAATGCATCAGTTACATCAGCACATCCTTTCAATTTACTTTTACTTGAGTGCAGTGTTTGCTGCTTCTTAATAGTACAAGATGTTTGTAGTCTATTTGCTTAATTTGTCAATATCCTACAATTTAAATAAGATAATGCTGCAGCAGGTTCTCCTTTTCTCTCCATTTTGAGATCATCCTCAAGGCCTATTATCTGTAATGAATTCTTGAACAGTGATTTACACGGAACACTTGTCTCATTTTTGGTGTCCATATTCTAATCACTGAGCAGGTAGGGGACGTGGCAATCCCCACAGCAACTGGTAACACACAACTGAAGTAATTAATGGTTTAGATTAAGATTTCATTAAGTTTGATACAATTATATAATTGGATTACTTTCAAGTCAATAATCCGCATAACTTTTGCTCAAGTCAGCTTACACTTTCTCATTTTTCCAACTTACTTTTATGCTTTACCATAAAAGAAAATATATATAACCTATATGACTTCTTCTTAAAACATCATGTTATTACAGCCAATTTTGAATTCTGCCAACTGTTTGGTTTAGCATTATTTGGTTTGCTGGTATTAAAGGAAAAATGCAAAATGGAAATAATAGAAAATAAAAGGTTAGGTAAAACTAGATCAAAAGAAGACAAAAGCTTAATTGTGTACAAAGACTAATCTATGATCACTTCATATGAATAAATGCTCTCTGTCATAAGGAAAAGATATTCACACATCTCAACATAAATCACTGCAGTGATGAAATATAACATCTACCATTGATGTTAAACGCATACTGATGTCCCTAAGCGCTTGACCTCGGAAGAAAGAATAGTAGAGAAGTGGCAAAAGAGATTTTTACAAATTTAGAATGCAAATAAAATACTAAGAGATCTATGTCAAAAGTCTATATGTTGACAAAAAGGTACAAATGCTAAAGTCTTTGAAAATTCTTTCCATTTAAAAAAAATATATTTTTTAACATATGTTCCTTTAAATAGTGTAGGCTGTTGATATTTTAATCAGTCATCAATTGTGAGTCTTTTAACTTGAAAAGACACGATCTTTCTCCAAAGCAACAAATAACACAATCATTGGCATTAAATTATGGTATAGACTGCATTATTACTTGTGTAGGACTTGTAACTCAATGTTTATGCCCTGTGACCTGATTTATGACTTGCCTGTCTTGACTTGAGACTTGACATTTGACTTCAGTGGCAAAACTCGCAAGCCTTTGTGACTTGCAAAACAATGACTTGGTCCCATATTTCTATGTAAAAGTTTTAAAATGAACAGTTTTCAAATAATTGATATCACATCATATACAAAAGACCTCATGGTGGAGTAAATACTATGTCACTACTTTATGTGCTTAAAGGAAAACAATAATAGAGATATTTAATTGTAGCCTCTCATCACTTTAAAGAAAGCTCATCAGTACAGAAGCTCAATTACAGTTACAGCTCTCTTTAATGTCCAGCCTTCAATTCGTCTTTCAGCCCTCAATAAGCTAATAGTTCTAATGTGTCAAAATTGATTTCTAGGAGCCTTCTACCTCCTCCTTCCACAGCTCTTTTCATTCCCTTTCTTCACTCATCTTGCCATATAACTGTTTTATGGCCTTGTTGGAACTAGAAAAACTATATTGATTTCTTTCTTTAAATAAACCTTTGTTTTGCAGTAAGTTTGCCAGACCAGCAAAGTGAACTTTGCTGAGAAACAAAACTGTCAAAAGCAAGAGCTTACGGTATGCTTTAGAATTAGTGCATTGTGTCTTTGAAGGATCCTGTAACATGATGGCATTTAGTAAGAAATGAATTACATGCATATTCAACTGTTGCTGTCCTAATTTAATTCAACTAATTTTGCAGCTGTTTTAGTCTAATCTAAATCTTCATTACATGCAGTGTGTCCATATACTGCACATAATAGTTAGTCATCAGCTGTGTCACTAAGAATGTTGGACCCCCTGAAAATGTCTCAAAATAGCTCGAGCACATTAAATATCTACAATCAAAGTCATGTACAAGGGTACCCTGAATCAGGCTCCCCTGTGCCATTATTAATGATGTTATTTTTGGTGTATGCTTATGTATGAAAATGAAAATAGAAAAGAATATCTGGACTATAAACTTTGAAAACAACAGTTCATTTGCATTGTGGGTTGTTTGAGTGGAGCTCATCGTCTCCCCATCACTGTACAATCTCTCAAAAATGAACAAAAAATGGAGCATGTTGCCTTAGTTACTTCCTTTTCTTCCTTTCAATCTCTCTGCCAATGAAACAAACAACAGACCAAATATCTAGATTAGCTGCTGAGGCTCAGTTTAGCCCCTTTTATTCCTTTGTTTGATGAATGTGCAGCAGGGAATAGCTGAAGATTCAATGACGGCTGCCCAACATTGTCACAGCACAGCTGAAAATGTAAACGTTAATTTCGAGAGAATTGCATTATATCTAAATGTCAAATTTGTAAATAATATGACATAAACCCTTCTCTTTGCCCTGAAAATCATGCTTGTTTGGGATCTTTTAGACAGGTTATTGTGACCTACACCGACTGCAGTAATATTTCCTCTCCGTTAGGTAGCATACATTTCAATACTGTTTCCACGGGTATATGGTTGATTCACTGTATACAGTATATATTTTCTGTACATATATTTACTCACATGGCAAGGACATTTTTAAAATATATTTTTATACATTTCTTCAAAGGTGAGACACGAACCTCATTGAAAAACTAATCCCATGAAAGACTATCAATAGATGCAATTTGTTTCTTTCTCTTTCATACAGTATGTGGTTGGAACAAGACAAATTTTGTCTTGGCTTGTTCAGCCTTGGTGGAGGTATTCACTCTAATGGGTATAGTTCTGTAGTGTATTTAAAATGTCCTTTACAATGATTCACATTTGTTGCTGCTGTAAATGGCTCATATTTCAGAATTCTAAGACTTAGTTATTGTTGATGAGACTGAAAACGTGTCCAGTGCTGATGGCTATTGTTTCTGATCCTGTGGCTTGCTGACCAAATATGTCTTAACTATGTCTGACTTCTTCCAGAGGGGATCTGAGGAGCTGGGAAATGTGAGGAATGCTTAGCATCACCTTGTGAGTCCTGTGACCCACCCCCTGGCCCCCACCCCTCCAAACTCACTCTGCAGCCCAAAGGGTATCTGCTGCTGGCCTTTACTGTATGGTCTGTTTGATTCTGAAGCATTTTTGACTTGTGTGAATCATGTCCACCAGGTAAATCTCAACTGTAAATAGACATAAATTAGGGGCTGTGGCTCTGACCTCTGCATTCCTCGTATCCTCTTGTAATGCTAACAAACAGGCTGGTGAACACACCCTAAATCACTGTACTGCCTTAACAACTGGACTTCTTTATATACCTCTCCATGATGGCCACGAGTCGTCTGTCATTTGTTTTGTCTTTTGGCAAACATTTC
>OMOW01101786.1:0-14198 GCA_900312555.1 Lamprogrammus exutus | reverse complement strand
TCGACCTTACATCTCATCTATTTAAGGAAGAGAGCAGTAAGCCTGATGGGTAGATTTAGCTGAATGGCACTCAGATGCCGTGTTGTGGGAATAACTCGACCAAGGCACGATCAGTCCTCGCTTTTAGCAAATATAAATCCAGATTTTTACTCTTGAAGGTGCAACAGGTTATTTAGATCTATTTGGCTATTGAAGGTATCAAAATTGATATCAAATAATAACTTTAATCAAATTAAAGTTCCTAGGGGCACCACCCTTTTAGCAAAGGGGAAAATGATACGAAATTACTGATCTAGCCTCATCAATGGTTTACCATGAATTTTGAATATCCCAATTAACAATAAAAACAATCAAAACTGAAGGGAAATTAGTCAAATTATTGTGTCTAAGCTCATTAGTAATCTGATTACTGTTGGGTTTATGACACCACCAAAGTAACAGCTCACTGAAGGTAACTTGTGAGTTCTTGACGTGGCAGAGGATGGTTTCAAACCAACATTCAGGCAAAACCTACCAGGAAACGTCTTGTTACAATATAACAAGATTTATTACAATTCAACAGCAATAACTTTACAGTCAATACTGCGTGAATGTCACCCTGAACACAACAGGAAATCTTAACTGATTTAAGATTTAGATTTCACACACACGCACATGCTTGCGTGTGTGTTTGTAAAATCTAGGATCTAATTTGGGATCTAATTTGGTAACTTTTAAAGATACTGTATGTCAAAACTGTTATATCAGCATCATCTTAAATGTGACCCTTGTCTGAGCATATACAGTATAATAATCCATCAGATCTGTATCACTTAGTAGATCTGGGCTAAATTACACCTGTTGATTGTCCATCAAGTAAAACATCTCATATCTGGATCAATATTTAAAAATGTAAACTTTAACATCTGCCATCCCACCTATCTACAAAATTCCAAACATCAATGACAACATAATCTCCTTTGTGCCTTTGAAGCAGCTAATCTACATGCCACACTTTGTTTCCCTCTTTGCCATTGTTATTCAGACCCTCTATTAAAGATCCCCATCTCTTCCACTATTTTTAGTTGTTTTTGATTCCGGTTTCCAGGCAACTCCTCTCTCAGGATGGAAAGCTGCCATCAGCAGCAGCTTTTAATGTGCTGATTTATCTCTGTTTATGTTTACAACAGGTCTGCTCTTTTTGAAAGAGACACTGTTCTCCTCCTGCTCCCACCTTAGCCATCTTCTGTCTTCACGTCACACTTTTTTTGGATCAGTCTGACCTACTTCATGATTTCACTCAGTTGCTGAGCGGAGGTAGTTGTCTCTTTTATTTATCTTCTGCCTGAGTTTTTATTTCAGAGCGACATTCTTCTGTCTCTCATAAGTCTGATGCCTCCATGGAATAATAGACGAACACGCTGCTGTGTTCTGAGAAAAGTTCATATTCAACGAGCTCCTGTATATGAGCTGTGGGCTTCACTGTCTCTCGCTCTGCAGGAAGGTGCTTCACTCATTATTACTGCAGGGTGAGACCGTTAAGATAAAATAAATATGGCGGTCTTCCCCTAGAGTGTGAGCTATTTTTAAAATTTTATATGGAAAAATCACTCTTGCAGGAACAAAAGTAAAAGGAAGTCAAGCGTTTTTTTAAATTTTTTAAATCATGAATTATTACCCTGAATCTTCACCTCCCCTTTGTATTGAAGTGCCTGCATCAGCTGAATGCTGTGAATGACCAATCAGAATTGAGCATTACAGAGAGACGTATAGCAGATTATTTAAATGAATTGAAAAGTGCAGCATGAAAACACTTTGGGATTTGAAGCAGCCAGGGGGAGAAATTTACCCAGCATTATTCCCATGCAGTGGTGTTATCTCCAGCCTAGTGTGTGTGATCTATGACCTGAGTTCTGTTGTAGATTAAAAGTCTGGCTGGTATTATCAGATAAACAGATGGACATGGTGCACGACAGCCTGCTGCAGCAAGCCTGCACACGATAATTTGGATTTTGAGTCCCATTACCCCCCTACTGACGCCTAGTAGCAAAGTCCTGATTTTTTTTAATGGTTCCTAAGACCAGATTCTCCTGTAGTGTGAGGTTTGTTAATAGTGTATTTTACTTCCCCTGAACAGTTTGGAAGCCCCTCAAGTCCTACTGTAGCTCGGGGGGGGGCTCACAGTGTTGAAGTGCAGTGAGACGTGGGAAAGATCGATAGCCAATTAGGAGCCCAAACTGACTGAAACAGAAGAGGTTATAAACACCACAACATCACCTCCAGGTCGTGCTGCAGCATGTATAGGCCATATTCACACCGTAGAACACATTAGAGAAATTTTGCAAGATTTCTGGTTTTTATAGACTCTGGAAAAGTGAAGGGAATCTAGTAATGTGTGGTGTGTTGTTGTGGCTAAATGGTTTCGTGTGTTTGCTCTCCACATGGTAGAGGGACAAAACACTGTGTAAATTACCATTATATGTCGTTATGTGCTGGGTGACTCACATGTTCAACAACTGACAAGATTTGAGGAATCTTGTAGTATGAACCAGCCATTACGTCTTCTTCAATTTTATGGCTGCTATTGTTTGCTCATATGTGGTGGCCTCATTGACCTGAACATAGATATTTACTCTTTTATAAACATTTTTACAGAAAACCATGGGAAGTTTCCTTTCTGATGAGACCTTGTTTAGTCAGTGTGGTTCAGTGGATTTATAATTGTTTTTATCTGGGTGTCTTCTTATGTGTTTTTTCTTCTCGTTATCTGGATGCTGCCAGCAGCTGTATGGATTTCATTTACAGCGGGCTAGTTGTGAGATCCGAGGCAGACCACATTTAACTTTTTACAGACTGATCAATGCTTTATCAGAGGGAGCATTAGTTGACATATTAACACACCTATAGACTCAGTTGGGCACCCATAGCCGTCTCCTCAGACTATGGCAGCTGGGTACTCATTAGATCATGTGTAAGGCTCTACCATTAGTGAGGAAAAGGTCACGCTATTAGTGCAGGTCAGTGTGAGACATCAGAGCAGACTGATGTCGGACCTGATGGTGATGGATGACACCAGTGGCGAAGATGCACTGATAAGAAAACTGATGGTTTATCCACGTAGGAGGGAGACAGAGTGAAGTTACAGGTCATAGAGTCAGAGTTGTTAATGGCTACCAGGGTTACAGAAACGACCTCTAGGGTTGCACAAAAGTCATGCATGTGGAGCTCTCTTCCACTAGGAAAGGAACCTTATTTTTCTTAATACAATTTGATATGCAGCAAATTTGCTGTTTCTGTAGTTGCAGTATATTTTAGTATGTAGTTGTGTATTTTAGTAATTAAATGTAATGATCAGGATTCCTGTAAACCTTACACTGATTTGATATTTACTGTACTTTCATCAATGTTAGATTTAGGGTCATATATCTACCTCAATGCGTACCTTTCTCACAACTATTTATTAACCATCTTTTGAAGGTCCTTGCCAAAATTTGAACCACTAAGTTTTTAAACTTTTGTCTTAACCTACTTACACATCCAGCAATTGGAAAAGCGGAGTGATTACTGACATGCCAGAAATATGGATGGTTCTCATGCAATTTGAGAAGTCTCAGAAGCTGAATTATGCATAATAATGATTGGATTTCCTGTTAGTTAAGAACTAAAACTTCAGATCTGGAGTTGGTCTCTGGGCGCTGCACTGTGGTTGCCCACTGCTCCTCCAAGTCGGATGGGTTAAATGCAAACATATTTTGTTTAACTTGACAACAAAAAATAACCATTGTACATAAGAGAGTCACATGTTTCAGTATTAATATTAAAGATATCAATTAACACAGTTATTTTGATTTGATTCTTTATCTATGTACCTTTGCTTTTTCAACAAGCACAGTATTTTGCCTGCACGGATTCAAATTTCTTTCATTTACCACCACTGAACTGAACACATTGATCTGTTGTTGTACACAATCTAAATCTAAATCTATTCTATTTTGATCGGCTCTGTCATGTAATAATAAAATGTAACTACTGCTAGTATTATAAAAAGTATGCAAACTACACTTTGTCATTCATGCATGCATGTTGCTAGCAGTTTTGTTTGTGCTCTTTTGCTTGTAGAGAGACATGTTATTCATTAAGGGGTCTCTACATTTTAAAGCAGTTGCTACAGCGAGAGGAGAAAATTGAGAGAGGATTACATCCAGAAGATTAAACGGAACAGAAGTGAAACAAGCAACATAATACCAACAGTCTTATATGTGCCCTGTGGGGTCACCACATGTGATGTGGAGGCTTATCGGTTTGCATCACCCTACCACCCTGCACCTCCATGATGTCAGCTGGGCTGTCGCCGTGGTGACGGGTAATGGAGTGACTGATTGGACAGTTAACCTCGAGGGCATATGTGATGACTGGGCACACTGTTAGTGTGAATGAAGGGAAAATGTGAACCAGAGGGAAATGCTTTTGCTTAGTGTGTGGGGCCGACAGGATGTGTTATTACGATTCCCATCCAAACTAAACACATTTTGCTTTGCTCCTATGTCCCTCATTGACTGTGACCATCTCTCTCTCTCTCTGTGTGTGTGTTTATATATTTATGCTTCTATATTTGTCTCTTTGGCCTCTATTCAACCATCCTCTTTTCATTTAGCTTCATCCCTTTATGGTCTTTTTAAATGTAAAATACAGCTATTTAGCATTTTGCTTTCAGTTTCTTCTTCACACTGTTTTCACCATTATTTTATCATAGTAACAGAACCCTGGTGCTGGTGTTGTTGTTCACTTAGATACAGATTTGTTATACAAATTTGTTGATTTGTTGTTGTTTGTTTGCTATTGAAACACAAATCTATCACACAGTTGTTTATGCATTTTACTGTGATTATTCAGCTGCACGAGATGTGGTAGGACTTGATATGCACATTTTGTGGCAGTACTTATCTACAGTACCCATAGAAAAGGACAGCAGTATTGTTATATTACTGGCCGCACTTCTGCAATACTTTAAAAATGATTTTTTTTTTCAAAATGGATTGTGTTTGCTTGGAGCAGTGAAAACAGCTCAAGCGTCAGTCCTAAATATGCAGCCCTCAAACCCCTCTGGTAGTGTTGTGCGAATGATTCACCACATAATTTTAGGATCCAATTTAACACTTCAGAGAGTATTAAAAGCTCAACACAAGTGTTTTCAGTGAAGCCCCACAGGAAATAAGCATTAAGTTTTTTAAAAAGAGAATTCTCCCACACTTTGCGTTTCAGTGTAGTTTCCATGTTAAGAGTGCATATGCTGAGTTGAGCTGTACATGCACAGACTACAGTGACAGCTGGCTCTCCACAGGCTCAACATTTATCTTTTAGTTTATGGCAGCAGCATACTTTAAGATGACAGCTACATTGACTACTGTTCCAGCTTTTCCACTGTAGAGGTGATGCAACTGAATTGAATCCTTTTGTCCAAGAACTACAGTAAAAGAACAAAAAAGATCTCTATGATTTGAGCAGAATGCAGCTGAGGAAAATTAGGTGACATTCACAGGTTTTTACATTACATTTTATGATGCGCATGTCAGATTGGCAAGACAATTCTGATCTGTGTTTAGCTGAGTGAAGTTGGTATCTGATGCATATGAGATTTACTGTATGTATTTTTCAAATGAATGTGGCCCAAAACAGATTAGAGAATATCTGATTCCATGTCTGTTTTGTTTTTTACTGTTTACATGTTCACACATATCTGATAAGTGCAAAGAATCTGAGTTGGGTCACTCACTTTTACCTGGCTGTGTAAATTAAGCATTAGATATCAAGCCCCTGCTGACTAGCCTTCATGAAAACGACCATTTATTCAGCTAGGCCACAGTCTATTGGGTCAGGGTTGTCTGTAATTACCAGAGGTGGGACCAAGTAACGACGTCCCAAGTCAAGACAGGAAAGTCATAAGTCTTTAACTTTGAATTTTGAGTTCTGAACAAGTGATAATGCTCTGTATACTAAATTTAATACCACAGTAATAATTTGTATTGTCGATTTACGCAAATTGAGGATCCTTTCATAATGTGTATTTATTGCCGTCCAGATAAACTATGATTTGATTAGAATACACATATGTCTATAAAAACTTAGTATTTTTATAAGTCAGATCTCAAGTCAACAAATGTGTGACTCAGATTTATTGTATGACACAGATAATTCCAGTGTTATCAAAAAAGTTTGATTGATTGAAATGGTTGATATAGTTTGATATTGATGATTGATCATATAAAAAACAAAACAAAGTCCCTTTACAGCCCTTATTTTGAATAACTGAAATGCAGAATATATGCACACAGAGTTTTTACATAAAATGTATTGCTTTCATGTACACTATTTTATAATGGATGTACACAAATGAACAAACACTTAACAAGGGCTTGCAAATGATTAAAATGTGCGTGAGGTATCATAGTGCATGGTGTGACTGTTAGTATCAGGAGGACACATAAAACAGCTCACTCACATGGTTTGTATGCAGCTTAAGCCTACTTTATCCTGCACACAACGTAATGAGACTCAGAAACTAGTGGCTCTGATATATCTCAGACATGTTTAGATTATAGGAGCAACAAAAGATCTGTTTGAGCTAAAGTGAGATCCCCCCCCCTCTTATGATCTCGTTCGGTCAAGAATCTCTTGGATCTGAATTTCTGCAGCTTGGAAGGACTTTGAGCTTCCTGACCAATTAGGGCACTACAGGAAAGAAGCGGAAACAGACTGCCTCTTACCTAGATTTGACCAAAATCCGAAACACACTGTTTACACTCGTGCTGTTTTCATTTTGCCCTCCTCTGCAGGCTGTATTTTTTGATTGAACACCTCTGTGACTATAAAATCCCATTAGCACTTGAAAGGGTTTTGCTGATATCTGAATGAACACTGTTTTCATTTTTGCGTGTCTGCATATGCACCTGCCTAACGCCTCCTGTCTAGCTAAGCTCAGCTGACTATCTTGGGGATTCTCACGATCCCTCGATGGGACACCACTAATCAGTAATCTACTTATGCACAGCATCCTGGAGGTAAAAGATGCTGTCATGCACAATGGAAAGGGTGAAAAAGCACTTTGGAGTTAAAAAGGTGGGAGGAAGTGTGATGTAGAAACGTGGGAGAGACATGGGAGGCGACGAAGAGACGAGTTAAAGCGGGAGTTACAAGAATTTGTAAATTTGTTGCAACTTAACAGCACCCTGGAAATGGAAACAAGGTTTTTACCAAATGACTTCCAAGCATGATATCGCTCCACCAGCTACTTAACTGGAGTCCACTGTGGTTTTTATTAAACTGAGCACTGGTCACCTCAAATCACATTTTAATGGATCAAATTCAAAATACGCCGCTTAGGCCAAGATGAGTCATCCAAAATGTTCTGACTTACCAGAAAAGACCAAAGACGTATTTCAGCATGCAAAAATGACATAGATAACAACTAGCCACTGAATGTAGTAAAAATATACAGTATTTAGCGCAGCTGAGTATGAGGGACAGATTGTCTTTTCGTGACAATTAATTGAAGCCTCTGTGTTGATGTGCGGTGATTCAGGATTGGCAGAGTGGATTATTGCACTGCTGAGGAAGCACTGAGACGTTCCATAGATTTTTCCTAAATGTTCTTGCTCGCCCTGTGAAGCAGCCAATGATGCTGTTCTTAGACACCTATTGGTTTAACAATAAATTAGACGATTAATTACCTGTTGCCAGAGTTTGTATGTTGCAGCTCAATTTTCCAACATGTTGCTCATTTTCTTTTGCACATTGCTTGTGATAATTCAGTTCCAAGTTACCAATTACTTTTCTAAGAGTAATTTCACATTTGAGTAATTATGTCACCTTAGCGGTCTTACTTGTCTTTAGCTATGTTATCATTGCCAGTTTTCTAGCAAAACATAGGGATTTTTTTTTTTAAAGTTAACAAAGTTCAAATGCAAATAGGCAGTTTCCATTAAATGATGTTAAGTGAATAAGGTTTGGCTTTTTTCATCCCGGAACAGGAGTAAACACGGAGTGGGCTCTCCACGATCTGTTGCTCTCAGGGAATTAACAATGATTACATCCTCAAATCATGTTTCTCACGGACCAAATGCTTGCTTGGGCTACAATGACACAAATGGCCATAGGCCACAAAGTCTTTTTCCATTACAGTTTCACAAATTCCTTTTCTTTTTTTTTTATCAATTTGCCACAAAATCCATCTCAAATGAGCATAGAAACCTTTCTTCAATATTTCATGTTTTTCAAGTTTTTCGAGTTTCCATTACAAATCTTTTGTTTGCAACTTCTAATTGCACTTAACACAGGTCAATGGAAACACAACTATTGCGCACGAAGAAATGTAAAGAAGAGGAAAACCTCAGGATAGCAGGATGTGGCATCAAACTTTCTGATTAAACGTGTGATGCAGCAAGCAGCGGGGAGGGAGGGCAAGAGTTTTTAACTTTTGCAGTGCTGCTAATTGCTTTAGAGACTCAGCCCTCATAACAAAATGGCCATGAAGAAATTAAGTCTTCTAAGTATTCATAGAAGAGAGTAAAGCAGGCACAGCAGCTGCTGTGATTATGCGCCTGTCTGTACACACTTCACAGTTTGAGCTAGGAGAGCCTCTCCAGCTCTGAGCTGTGGGAAGTGAAACATAAACAGTTTTGACTTGTTGTTGGACAAGAAGTCTTAAGAGGTTGGCACACATTCTGTTTAGATGAGATCACTTGGCATGAGTCAACTGACTTTGTTGTGCTGTTCTTTGTTCCCAAAGGAGATTCAATGAAAAATACAAATGTAACATCATAGTTGTTGATTTGGTCACATAAATGTACAGGTTTCTGCTCATCAAGCCACCTCTCCTCTGCCTTTGAGGCTGCCTCCCGAAAAGTCTGCTCTGTTTTGATTGGTCATCACCGACACATTGGGTGCTGGCCAAACACTCACTCTCTGGCCTCGCACATTGTGTGTGTGTCTGAGCTTAACCAGATGTGTTACATGTTAATGCCAACATGCTATGGAAATATAGCACCACGGAAAAATTTATATTTCAGGGCAGTTCAGGACCTATGGGTTTGTTTTGAAAATGTTTCCATCACTTACATGTAAGACACAGTTTTTACGCAAATACAGTGACAAATTACATACATACACATCAGTGAGACTAACAGTGGGTGAGAATGACTTAATTGTAGGTAACAGGGCCTTTAGTGTTATATCTGTCTGTTGAGTGATGATTGATGTGTTAATTTATTGAAACACAGGGGCAAGGTATTTTCTGCATGGTATGGAAATGGTACCATTCTGCTGTTTTTCTGGTTGATCCTGCGTTTGTGATATGGCTTTAGTTTACTGAATTAGCCATGCTTGTGTCAGTGCCGACCTCTAAGGCAGTATCTGAACTTGGTAACCTTTTAGGGGAATTAATGAGATGCTGTGTTTTACAGCCTGTAACATGGCGTTCAAGAGATCCACTGTGGGTGTGGGCTGGATGTGTTCAATTTCATTTACTAGTGGACACATTGTTTAAATTTCCATCCTCATCGTTTTCTATCTTCCTGACCATTTTTCATCTCTCTTTCAGTTCTCTCATGCACAAAGGTAGCATCATCAAACCTTCCATCTGTTTCCATTGCTACCTGTCAGTTTCTGCTTCTTCAGGAGATTCTGCCCGAAAACCACTTACCACTCCTCCACTCACTCTCTGAGGATAAACAGGTGCGACCTCAGCAAACCGGACATAAATAGACATATAAAGTGTTAGTGCTGCACTTAAGCTAAGGGAAACCTGAGGCTACGATTCTACACATTCAGAGTGAGATTTAGAGTACATCACATGCTACACTTATTTGTCAAATAAATTGCCACGTTTTCCATTACTTTTTCTGTGGTGTGATAAGTAAAGCCACCTTTACTGCCAGTATGGAATTGCAAACTAAACTTGTCACATAAGTGTAAGTGTGGACTGCAATTTTAAGAATCACAAACTTGTAACATCAACATCAACTTGTAACGTGCCAGCATATCCTACATCTTTTTTAGCCATAATTTATGTTCTTCTGCAGATAACCAGGCGTTATTAAAACTGCGTTTGTCTGGCATAGTGATGATGACTTGAGTGAGTCGCTGACAGCCTCTGCTGTAGCGTAGGGTGGAAACAAATCTTTATTGTTTTCCCTTCTCGGGTTCAAGCTTGACTTGTCAAGATTATGATCATTGTTAAAATTATTTGGGATATTTCATAATTTTTCAAACATTTTCAAGGCCTGGAAAATACATTTTCAAATTCCATGACTTTTCCTGGATTTTCATAACTGCAGAAACCCTGCACATGGCAAGAAGCAAAAAATACTGGCATTTCATGAAAATGTTTATTGGAAGTATTTCAGTATAGAAAATACTCAGTCAATACTCAGGTCACCCATGTTGTCCTTTAGGGTTTCATGTCATTCTGATGTCTGTAATTTTGTTTCTTTGAGTAGGACATCAAACTGCCTGAGTCCTACATATAAACCTACTACATCAAATCATAGAAGAAAAGGATTGGAAACGGAATTGGACTGTTGTCTAACCCAGTGAGTTGTTTTGTATGAGCAGGTAGTCTGATCGCTAGGTATCAGCTCAGGCCATTGGTTGTTGATGTCCCACGCAGTAGATTTCATACTGTGTGTCGTATGTCCTGCATCGAGAGGAAAAGAAAAATTCTGTTTCTATAACTAACACTGTAGCAGCTACTATCAGTAAACAACAGCGCTCTAACTCTGAGCCATGTGCTAGAAACTCTCATGACACTCTGACTCTGTTATGTTCAGGGTAAGAAGTTGTCACAGCCACTGTTTTTTTTTTACCTCTCTCATTTTCTTTTGTCGTAAAGCTGTCACCTGCCTCGCCTGCATATTCAGTCCTATATTTAGTTGCTTACAATAAGGTAGTCTTGTGAAAGGCTAACTTCTTACCTTCACAAAGCTCCTTATTCTGCTTATCTCCTTATTCCTTATTTTTATTACAGTGTAGAGGTGTAGCAGTTTTTCCAAAGCATTCACCTTGTGTTTCACTACCAGACTCTCTCTTATTCTCTTATGTGTAAAAATGAGCTGACAGTTTAGAAAAGCAGAACACTGAGCAGCCCTAAGGCCTCCTGCAGACAGAGCAATGACATATGGCTCAAGTTCTTGGCATGTCGCACTGTGTGAGGTGATTATGATACATTCTCATTCAGAATCTGTGCCTGAATGTGACCGTATGACAGCAAGTGTGATGCTTGTCAGATTGAACAATGAATTCCAACGAACCATAGCGCAATGACAACCAGTAAAAAACAACAATGCAGGCGAATATGCTTCACCAGCTTGTCATCCATCTGGGTGGTAAATAGACTTGTGTCATAGCAGTAGTCATATTGTGAGATTTTGGCCCTTAGTATATGACGCCCACAAAATTGCTGTAGGCTATCTCAAAACAGCCTTAAATTGCATGTCTGTTTGAACAAGGTCCACACTTTTGGATTGGTGTCTAAAGATTCTCCCACAGTTGTTAACAATTAGCTCTCATCTGCGTGGTCTGTAGGAGGCTTAAGGCTGGCAAAGCCATTTTGGAGTTTTTGATGAGAGAGATGGAGGGGGATATGCTGTGATCTTGGAACAGAGGAGGACTTTCCATCATTCATGAAAGGGCCTGGAGTGTTGTTCATTTTTGCTTTGTCAGTTGATAATGTAAAATTAATTTAAGCCTCAGATCATATTGTATCCAGTAAGTGCTACATTTATAAACCACATCTACCATCTCTTTTAAAAAGAGCAAGAGACACTCGCCAAACATAATGTAAATTGCACTTGTGGAGCTTTTCTCTCATTAAGACCTTCAAGCACAAGGCAGTTCAAGGCATTTATTAATTAATTAATAATTAATTAACTGTGGAGGACCCCAGTGTGCGCATTTAAAACAACCACAAAAGGAAGAGCAGCTGGATCTCTGCTAATTCAGATTCATAAGATAATGTCAAATCCCACACCTCTTAATTAAAGTGATTTTGTGGTGATTTTTACTATGCTAATTTTTACTTGTAGCATACTGAAAATATTTGGCATTCACTTACCAGGTGTGGAACATGATCCATGGAACAAATCAAAAGAGTAGATGTAGAGTAGCCTTTAAAAGTTACTCTACATAAGTTGAGTTAGATACAAATATGTTCACTGTTCAGAAAGTGTTTTTCTGTGACATCTTACCCCAAAAGTCTGTATTTTGCATGGATTGCCATTCTTTACTTCCTACTGTCTTCTCACATCAGCAGCTTGTGCGATATCGCCACACAATGTGAAGTAGCAGATAGAAGGGCGTTTTAAGGAAAAATATTACTCAAAGGAGATTGATTTTGCAAGGTATTACTTTCATTATAGCACCACACAGTTATATTTGTGAGAATTCAGAAGATATGTGTAGCTTTTATTGCTCTGTGCATAACATCTGTCTGAAGAAATAGCAACATGGAGCCACAGAGATCCATTCAAAAGCCTACAGACCAATGAAGTGAACACCAAATATCTTCAGAATGTCAGTGACCTAGTTTGAACATAAATGACCTGAAAATCATGAAATTTTGTCAAAGCGCTTGCATATCCCTTAAAGTTTTTGCAAGCACATGCATAAACCAGACATACATCTTAAAGACCTCTGATAGGATGTGATCCATACTTGTAAGACACCGTGAAGCGTAACTTTCTATGCTGTGACAGTCCCAGAAACCCCTGGGCTCACATGATGTATGTGTTTAGTTATTACTTTGATGCCAAAAGCAGATACATTTCATTATATCATGCCACGCTCCAACAATCTTGTACTATGACTCATCCGTGGTGATCGTTTTGAGTTGAGCTGCTGATTAGCAGAGCTTTAATATACAAAACTTTTCCCCTTGTTTTCTTTATTGATTTCCACCGACAAGCTACAGCTCCCTAAAGTTGAAATACCAGTTGATACCACTTTGTCGTCTATGGTGCCTGCAAATGTGTTGAATTAAAATGTAGTCTGAACACCCATTTTAGTATACAGAGCCTATGAGTATGTAATTCTGGCACTCAGCTGCATTTTAAGTATGCAAGATATTATTCCTGAATCTCTTTACTGTGCCATTGAAATTCACATCATTCACGAGCACTAATTAAAAATTCACCTTTATTCGCATCAGCCTGTTCGAAGTAAAATGTGAAGTCTAATCGAACAGTTGGGAGCATCGTTCACCGGCATTTTGATTTTAGACAATTATTAATCATTCATTATCATCACCACCGACACAATCTTCCATTCTTCTCTCCTTTCATTGCCTCCTCCTTCCTCTTCCTCTTCTCTGCATCATCACTATCACTTCTATAGTTTCATCTTCCTTTTCTTACTTGACATGCATGGGTTTGGTATCAATAAAAATTATGATTATTAAAGCTGTAGCTTGCAACATTGAATCTATCTTTACCTAAATAGAAGTCAATGCAATAAACACAAATTTTGTCTTTTCACCATGAACCTGAGCACTTGCAGCTGAGCCACAATTTCTATCTTTACTGTTGCAGGAAAGATTGTGTGTAGGAAAATTTAGTGTTTGTTATGTGTGATCACATGAACTCATCCTCTCTCTCTGAAATGAAATTATGAAATGTCAATGAAAGCAAATGCACAGCACAGTGTGAGTATTTTGAGTATTTTTCTTTGGATGGTGTCATGAGGTTTTTCATTATGAAAGACAATGAACTGCAAAGGCAAAGTTGTCATCACTGATGGCATAGGTTTTTCATAGAATGCCAGCAATCTACATCAGTTCTACCATGGAGACTCGAGACTTAGATGGACTTAAAATGATTTATTGGAACATTTGTGAATGGAATGAAAAGAGTCTCCTTGGCGTAGGCCCCATTCTGTGGAACGACGTCAGCGAATCCTTAATGCCTCCACAGATCCTGCCGGCGTATACGGCGGGGGCGCGGAGCGTACCCCTTTTACAGCAGGATAGGGACCAACCTGGTGGCGGTGGGGTGGAGGGGGGATGCGAATGTGACAGATGGTGAACTGAAAGCAGCAGATACGAACATTAGTGAATGCATTTAAACAGGTGAGCATGCATGTGATTGGACAGACCGCCAATAGATGGTGACGTGACTAAGCTAGTTAACCGGCGGACGCTGACCTGATTGGAGGAGGTAATGAATGAATTGGAC
>OMOW01101783.1:0-13048 GCA_900312555.1 Lamprogrammus exutus | reverse complement strand
GTGGAGATTAGCTGAAAGCTATATGAAAAAAATCTGTTTGGCAGTTGCTTTGGAATGAATGCGACTGTGCATATCTGAGCACATCGATGCAGTCTGTGGAGAAATGCTGTGCAGAAAATTATATACACAAAAAAAGCACAAACACACACACAGACAGAGTTAACACATCCTATAAGGAGTAAATGGCTGTGAAGAACAACAAGATACACAGAGGAGAGATGAAAACGATAAAGAAAAGATGGGAAAGAGGAAGGAGTAGCAATAGAGAGAAGTGCTGGAAAAATAAAACAACAGTACACACACATTCAGTGCCCAGAAATAGGGAGGGAGGACAGAGACAGATCGAGAAAGGATGACACGGCCAGGGAGTAAATTAGTCATACTAGGATGGTGCAGGAGGGAAGAGGAAATATATGAGATATGGAATTACAGTGTGTGTTAGTGAGCGGATGAGATAGCGTGATGAAGGAATGGGGCAAAGACATCAGACACATCAGAAATAAAAACAACACAAACAGTATAGACACATTACTTAAAACACACATCGGGGAAGAGAGATGGTGAGAAATAAAGAAGAAATGATTCGACACCTAACAAAAAGACAGAGAGCTGAAACACACCACATAGAAAGGATACACACACTTTCACAGTGTGAGCCCACTCTGCTCTTCCTTAGGAGTTGATTCAGTCACTGAGGGGTCAACCATTTATCCTGTCCCATTACTGCAGACGCTGCTGTGAAATTGTCCAATAAATCAGTGTCTTAGAGAGGCAGCACTCCCCCTGCTGACTGCCTGACTGGTTGGCCGACTGTTTGGCTGGCTGGCTGCTTCTGACTGCCAGAACTGCAATTAGGACTCGGACACTGAGGGCCTTAAAAAGGTGACACAGGATCCAGAGGGTGAATAAAGACATATGTCCATGGACAGCATTGTGGTATTGCGCAGTACTGTGCAGGGTTGTTACATGCAGTAAATTGTTGTGCAGACCAGTTATGTTCTGGTGCTGTGTTTGGAATCTATGGCAAGAAACATCTAATTAAACCTGCGCTGCCACAGTCCAGGATGATGACACTGGAGATCATGAACAGTTTTGCTAAAACATAAATGTGCCAAAAAAAAAAAGCTGCATTTCTCACAATGTAAATACCCCCTACATTCAAAAATACATTTTTCTAATGGTTTCATATATTTTATGTCTGACTTTCACTGTGCAGTATGACGTATGTGTAAAATGTGTCCTTAGAAAACTGTGTACCTGGTTCAAGTGCAATAACTTGCCAGGGGATTGATGTTAGAGTCACATTATAAACAGCAATCCTGAACCTTCCTCCCCAGTTCAGGGAAGGTTTGTCTACACTCCGCACTACACTGAGTCACGCACACTAGGTTGCTTCGCTGATGTTTAGGAGTGCAATCTGTAGGGTTGACTAAGCACTTTCTCAAAGTGTTGTTAGGTTGTTGCTAAGTACTGTAAGAACACTATTTATGGCATGAGTATTGTTTGCAATTTGGATTTCTTGTTTTGGCTGACCTGGTAATTACACATTTTTCATTGCACTCTTCCTTACTTACTCATTCTAAAGTCAAGTGACTGCGGCCATATTCACTGTTTAGACTTAAAGCAAGTGTGTGGCTGCTGCTCCCCTTCTCCACCAATAGTTAACACATGCTCATTTTCTGGCCTTTCTGATGAAGGCTGTGGGCTATTCTTGCATCATGATCAAAAATTGTAGCGAAGTGGAAGACCTGCAGAACTCAGTCGCTTCTCAGTCTTCCTCTGCTTCAGATGGTGTCAATGTAACGAAAAACAACTGCTTTCCTCTATTTGTGTTGTGTTGCAACAATATGACAGCACTACTCAGTGGTTACTAGGTTCATCGTGATAGCCACAACTAGCTCACTGCTGACTAAACTCACAGACAACAGTATATCTGTAAAACACGACTGAAAAGCCGGCAAAGCATTTATTCAACTTTGCTAGACACAGAGGGTCACTGACAGATAATATACAGTAAGTGTGGTTATAACTTGATATGTCAGGAAAAACCTATACATTGTATTGTATATTAGCATCGCTTTACTATGTTGAAAAAGGGATTTGTGATGAGACATGGTGGTCTCCCCTGTCACTGAAGTGGCACACAGAGAGGAACGTAACAATGTGGTGGAATGGATGGAAATGAGTTTTGTTAGCATTTGTGGACATCAGACAGGTAGAAAGTGATTGTTCCTGATGTTTACTTTTTTCTTTTTTCATAAATCACAAATGAATACTGGCCTGCATTCTATCTGAATTGGTTTTGCAGTGTCTTAATTCCTGAATCTCTGAAGTCCCGTGTTTCCTTCAACAACAAAAAGAACACCTACAGTTTCCTCAAACAGTTAATTAAGAAAAGCCAACAAAGTGACAATCAAATTTATTCTGGAAACAGAGCTGTAATGTGCACATACTGTATCCTCTATATACTTCCTTGGGTGTGTTTGCAATCGCTCAATATACTTTCATTACTGTATATGCAAATATGTATTTTACAGAAACCAAAGATACATCTGAGGAAGAGAGGAAAAAGGGAGACTGGCCTGTCAGTGTGTTTGGAGAAATGAAGAACAATGTAGTTGGCCTGTCGTGATCAGTTCATTTCAGACTGTTTGCAGGATGAGAATACTGAAATATTATTTTTTATTGTCACCATCTCCATCATAGGCTAGACATCTGATCATATATTTTGATATCTATTTTGTTATCATGTGTACACACACTGCCCTAAAGTCAAGTTAAGTAAAGTCAAATTCATTTGTATAGACAAACAGCACATATAGCCTAATGTTTCAAAAGGCTTTACAGCTCCTTATGGCAGCAATTCATGTATTGGCTGGACCAAGAAGAAGAGGACAAGAAAAGCCTTCCTAAAAACCTTAGCATCTCAAGAAAACATCAAAGATACCTCAGGAGAGAATTTTCAAAGAGACATTCCCTCTCTCCCCAAATGGCCAAATACGACATAGGAGCGGCAGGAAAGCAGGCAAATTAAAGAAAGAAAACTAAGATGACAAAGCGGTAACAATAGCGGGAGATGGATAATGGAACAATTAAGACATTACGCTGAAAGGGGATCTTAAGTGCATCACAATGTTGTAAATCCAGTCAGTGAGAAGATCCAGTGAGAAGACTACCATGATTTCATGTAAAAGTCAAATTAAAGTCTGAAATAAAATAAAAAAAGATTTCAAGGGTCTTCGCATTGTTCTTAGTGTGTAGGATGGCAGACTATTATTAAGAACTCTGCTTTGAATGGAACAAGGACATTACAACAAGATCAGTTGCATTTGCCATGAGATAGTAAACCGCGATGGGACTGTGTCTGAATAGGGCTTCAAAATGTACATGTACAGTATAAATATAATTGTACTGTACAGTATATATGTGGTCCCCACCGGCTTTGTAAAATCATGCACCATCGTAGTGGTTGAGTAGTCCATGTATAAAATGTGTACTTTACAAAAAAATCCTTAAAATGCCACTTTACTTAACAAAATTAATGGCTTTTCATGAGAACAGATTCAACTTTAATGACCAGGAAATGGGATATAACGCCATTTGTTGTAATGAGATGTTCTGCTGAAATACCACAGTCAAGAATATGACAAAACCACCCTCAGACATATTATAGTGCAGGATGAATGGGGAACATTTTTATGGGGTAATGTACTTTTCACCATAACTCTCAGAGAGGTCATTTAAAGCAGTCCAAAGATTTGGGTGCTTTCAACCCCACATAAATACCACTGGGAGACTGCATTTCCCATGAATGGGGGTAATGACATGGGATGGCAAAGCTTTCTTGTTTCATCTGCCACGAAAATACTGAAGTGGTTTTGTCTAAACCAGACACAAGCTCTCCAGTGGCCTGTGTGGTTTGATCCAAAAATGGCTTCTGGTCATGTGTGCTGATTGGCACAGAGAGCTTGGTTGTTTTACTTGAATCACTTCATAAGTTATGTATCTTCGTCAGTCAGCTTATGTGTCTTTTGGTCGTATGATAATTTAGAAGTTTTATGTAAATTCGTAACTGTTTTCCTGCGTCAAGCAGAGAACAGACGGGGTGGAGTAAAAAGGTAACTCTCATCAAACTTTTGCAGGCAGGAGTAATAAACCATTACCACATACATTTTGAGACTAGGGTATAATTACCATCAACAACCAAAGCAACTGGCAAGAAGATTGGCAGCTTATACGCTACATTTGTTATTACAAGTCACCTGGTTGGATCTGACTGTTAATCTGCTGGATTGCTGGAAATTTTCGTTTGTGGGAAATATAACAATTTTTTTCATGGGCTGTCCACATTCCAAGTGGTTCTTTATTAACAGAAGATGAGGTGACATTAAATTCAAGGGACAAATGTTTCCCAGCTTAACAGAGATCCAGTCAGACCGGATTGCATTGTGATTGCAGTAATTTCTGTAGGTACTTACACTGTGCATGAATGTTTTCCTTATCTGGATAATGTGTCTGAATACTTCTCACATTTTAATGCAAGGAGGAAAACTTATCCATATACTCAAGCCTGATTTCACCACAAAAACGTATATCCTTGCGAACATATTTGGTCCCACTACAAAAATATACACATAACACAAAAGGCTGTGATCTCCAATGCTTCAGCGGGCACAGCATGTACTGGTTCAGGTAGATACATGAGTGTGTTCACGAGGCTTGACTGAGGTCGCACACTCAAGAGTCGCAGCACAGACAAACATTACTGTTCATCCATTTCCCATCTCTCCTTTCCTCCTCTGCGTTCACCTGTTAACCCCTTTTTGTGAAATATCCAACGGTGTCTTTCTGCCTCGCTGACTACGCCAGCATCCCCTCGAGATGGGTTCTCCCATGCGGGCAGGTTCATATTTACAAGACGGGATTGTGATGGGAAGGAGGGGGCGTGATATAGACAAGGATGATGAAAAGTAGTTTGATAAGTTAGAGAAGTGAGAGGTGGGTAGAAGTGAATCCGTCTTAACGGCTGATATCAAATATCGATCAGTAGCTTTGGACTGACACTGTAAATGTTCCCCAGAACTTTATGCTCGTTAGGGTGGAAACCTTCTGATCAGTTAAAGATGTCACACAAAAACCATTACAAGTTAAGTGTTTCACATAGATAACCAGTGTGGTATTCAGCAGTTCTACAATAACAGAGTCATCAATCAAACTGCATCATATCCATCATGAGGTGGACCACACTGTCTGCCTGATATGTTTTTTTAATAAAAGTCTAATATTGACTTGATATATTAGTTTGTCAAACCCTTGATGGAAGCAGAATAAATATTGAAAACAACAAAAACGATGCCTCTCTGTTTTTTGAGAGATGAGGAATGAGATGGAAGGGGGGGGCTAGCACTGTGGATAGAGAGGTGAGCAAGACGGAGAAAAATAAGAGAGAAAAGGTTGATAGAAAGACAGCAAGAGAGGGGAAGAACGAGACAGGAGAATCAAGCGACAGAGAGAGGAGAGATCTATTGAAAGAGCATGTATTGCAATGATGAAAGGAGTGTGAAAGAGTGAGAGAAAGAGGGAGAGAGAGAGCCCAAGCTGGCGGTAAATATCTAATGGAGAGTGGTAGAGTCCATTGATCCGCTTGGCAGCTCAGGCTGTTTCATTTGGTCATTCGATTATTCCGTCATTTGGCTGATGTTGTTTCCCTCTGCGAGGTTTGTGGCTCTACATTCAAACATACGAGAGTCGCACCTGAAAACATGAAAGATTACAGCACCATGGGAGCAAATGACACGGGGCTCTAGGCTGGAAAAATGGAAGGCTTTAGCGGGTTCAGATACATCTTTAATGCAAGTTCTCCAAATCCCTCCATTTGAAGGTTGTCACATTTTCTCAACTATATATGTTTATTTTTTATTTTTGTTTCCCATTTCATGGATCAGCTGTGAGTTGAAAATGTGAAAATCCCACTTTGCCCAAAATCCAGTTTTGATTAAAAGCTCATGGGCTTTTCCATATTGCAGTTTTAATATGCAGAATTGAATACAGTAGCAGGAAATTGCTGGTTTATAATCTTATAGAACCTTTTTAGTGCCATCAATAATTATTTAGTATCTCATGCCCTAAATATGAAATATTAAAATCCTTTAAGAAACGGGTGGGGAGTATAGAGTAGAACTGCAGCTGGCTTCTCTCCATTGAAAGGAGGTGGTTTGAGAAAGGAGGTGGCTGAGATCTGGCCTGGGAACACCTTGACAACACAAGGAAGAGCTGGGGCACGGCTAGGAGAGAGGCAACTTTGTTTAGCCTGTTGCTTCCTCTATGTGGACCCAAATAAGTAGTGGAAATGGATGGATGGATGGATGGAATTTAAGAACATTGGGTAATTGCTAATCAAGAAGCACAAGTATTCACTTTGTTAACCCTTTTTACCTGAGGGTATCTGTTACCGGATTGTTTATATAAATTATTTTTGATGTCTAAAACATAAATGATGACAATAAACAGAAAGAATTTGGATTATTATAAGGGGACTTCCAGGTTCCTGGAAATAAAGACCATAACCCAGACAGTCCGCTGAGGTACACTGTAGCACTGGGCAAATGAATCAATCCGAAGGGGATACTGGATACTTACTATCCTTACCCAGAGGAAGTACCTTCCAGCAGACATGGAAGCTCTGTAAAGCGTTTAGTGGAGTTGCAAGCACCCCTTACAGCCAGCATGAACGGAGTGGAAGATGGAAAAACATTGCTGGAGGTCTGCTCTCCTCTGAACGAGGCTGCTAGAAACGAATACAACTTCACCAATAAAGGTCAGATTTGACATGAGAGCACAAAACACCTAAAGGTAACTTTTTGAGGTGACAAATGTCCAAATTCCAGATTTATTAGTGCTGGTCTCCTGAAAAAACAGATGTAATATGCTCCGTTGAACAAGAAATATGCAGTTATGCGGACAGTGGAAAAGTAGCATTTTTCCTTTCAGGAAAGTATTTACACGGTCATCATCTTTATGAGCAGAAACACTTGTCTATCTAAAGAAAAAGAAAGAATGGAGCTTTCTGTATTATCTTGTAATTCCCAACTAAGTTTTTCCCTCTAACTCTGCACTGGCTCACTCCTCTGACCTTGAAGACATTCGCTCTTAGCATGTCACTGCTTTAACGCAATCCTGTTGTCATTTGCCATTAGCTTCACATTAGTACTGGGAGATTTGTGGACTGACCTCTCATCAAATCATTTACTTCAATGAATCAATTTAGTCTGACACACGCAGTATATTAATCAGCTGGCTTAGCTGGCTTAATGGCTCAATGGAAGAAGAGGGAGAATTACAGCGAGTTGTAGAGGGTCATGACAGAAAAACACTGTCCTGAAGTAACCTGCTGGCTGTTAGTATTGACCACACAAGTCTATCAGACAGGATTTTCTTTAATCACAACCTGAAAGGGAATGGGTTGGAAATGACGTCTCCTTTCTGTGTGTGAAGTAGAGAAGCAGCTATCTCTGCACAAATAATAGGGATTTTGTAGTATAGCTATTGGCAATGACATAATGTTGATTCAGACTTGCAATTTAATTCCGCTTTTCCTGTGCATGGTCCACTCCAGCAGGAAGCTAGAAATCATTTTTCCTGCCTGAATCATGTTTGATCGCAGCATAACACACAGTCACACTCAAGTAAAGTGAAGTACAAACAATGTTTCTCTCATTACAATTTTTATCATTTACATTCAAAGTTCAATGTATTCACCAGCCTTTCATCCTGATAATGGTCACTTATATTGCAAAACAATACGACAGCCCAAATTTGTAAGATAACAGTAAGATTTTCATTTATTTACTTCATCCTACTCATTCATGGGGACCATAACATCAAATGATCCATGACTATCCAGAATATTTCCAGGGAAGGACAAAAACATAATGTCTCAGTCCTCCTGTGTCTGTCAGTTGGTCTGTATTTCCTCTGTTTGTCTCCCTCTCTCTCTCTCTGTCTAGACTCTAATCGGAAAACTGTAATCAATGATAATTATCAATGTAATCACACAATAAATTACTATGTTTTTTTAAGCTCAATGTGTATCAGTGACTGTGTGTAACTATCCACTTTTTGTTTAGTCTAAGTTTTGGGAGGCATGTGCCTGTTTGTTTTTAACAGAACACAATGTAAAATCTCATTTCCAGAGAGTTGAATACAAGGCAACCCTCAATTGTCTTTTGGAAAGTGAAACACTGAGGTTTTCTATCGATATTCTAGTATAAAATACATCAACTGAATAGTAACATTTAAGCAACTTAAGTAGGCTCTAATGACGCTTTGACAACATGCCAGTGGAATAAAATTAAGGGACTATTTTTCTAGACATGTGTCTCTAAAATAACTATTATCACAGGATGTCTGTAATCTTTGCATGCGATTTGCAAGTGATTAGAGGTTGTAGCAGTGTTAATTTTGACAGGGACTTTCTTTTTGGTTTTAGTCTTAGTTAATCAGATTTTTTGTAGTTTAAGTCAGATTTTAGTCAGATCATAACACCTTATTTTTAGTCTAAATGTAGCTGACAAAAATGTAAGAGTTTTCATTTTTGTCGTTGTCATTCCCCCTAGAATTTCTTTACTTTTTCACAAATGTTCTCTTCTTAATTTGAGTTAAAATTTCATGGCCATCATTTTTGTAAAACATTATTCATACTTTTTAAAGTAACATTTTAGTCAGATCTGATATTTCTGCATCACATGAGATATAACTGTGTTGACATTCAGGTGACTCCAAGACAGCACATCCTCTTTAAAAAAACCCTTTACCATACAGTGAAACTCAGAACATTAAAAGTAATTTCATAGGCTTGACTTCGTATAACTAAGGCACTAAAACATCACTTTGCTGCAGTGGTGTAACATGAGTTAAGTTGCCAATAACTCAGTCACGTGATATAACACAACATACTGGTGACGTTATTCTGGTTGCAGTGGCAGGCTGACGTCATACGCAAACATTAGCTTAGTTTAGCTCAAGACTTTGATGGTTATCACTTCACGACAGAGAATTATCAAATCCAATATTATCATCTTTACAATATAGCATTAACATTACAACAAATAGTAATCTGACTTGATCACAAAAAATATCCAGGTGGTTTGTCAGTAAATGGTAAAAGACGCTGTAATCTTTGCCTACACATGAAAGTGCAGTCTGTAAAAATAGTCCCGACCGATTCGGATGGGACTTAACTGACAGAGGTGCTATGGTAATAATTACATTAAAGAAGAAGAAGAAAGCTTTATTTGTCATTGTATTTTCACACAACGAAATGTGGTCTCTGAATTTAACCAATCCCTGGGGAGCAGCATTACCCCACTTTCTCATGTAAAGCTAATCCCATTCAAATAAAACAGCCGTGCTTTCGTTTTGTTTAAAACAATGAGGTGTAACTTGTTACTGTTTAGTAGATACACATTTTTGGTCATGAGTTTCTGTTTTATATTCTCAGAAAGACAGATAAAATATACCACACGAAAGCCCATTAAGTTAGAGATTCAAGTGGTGCTGAGTGGTCAGGCTGGCTCCTTGCATGATATGCCCCTTCATTCAGCGTATGAATGGGTGAATGTGAGGTCAATGTAAAGCGCTTTGGATAAAAGCTCTATATAAGTACTTACCTTTTTTGATGCTCGCCCTGAATGGAGGCTGTACTTTTTGTCAGGCCTGTGAGGCCAATTTTGAAGTTCCATTCCATTTCCAATTTCATTCCTTAATTGTCTGCGGAGGATGAAGTCCAATATTTCCAGTGCCATGACTTTTTCCTTTCACACCACTGTATGTCCAACACTTTGGTTTGATATTGCGACACACAAGATATTGCTAAATATGCAAGTCAGTTTGCCTTTACATTAGCTGGGTAAATCATGCTCCCCAAAGGATGAACTCCTTTAATTTAGGAAACAATATGGATTTTCCTCGGGTGTCACCCTTGTTCCAGCAGCGGTGAGAATCTAAGATTAGAAATGTTGATTGGGTTTTTCATCCATCCAGCAATTTATTTTTGGGGTGCCCTGCAGACCCACTGTTAGTGTGGCTGCAGACTTTTATCATCTTGGTTTAGATAAGGCTCACAAATACTTGTTTGAGTTTTAATCTCTGCAATGTAAAGCAAAGGACATAGCAAACCAACTTTCACATTTAACCATACCCAAATTATACTCACGTCTTGGACAAAATGAGGTGACCTGCTGACTCTGACCAACATTTAAATGATCTGACATCTTTGCTTCTCCATTCAGCTCCTCACTACTCAAAATAAGTAAAGTAATAGTCAGCTCTCCTTACATGTTATTGCCAACCATACAATGTTTTAGCATGCATCGTTCTACAACCTCTTTCTTTTTGAGACAAAGTCTATATGAATAGTTGTGGGCTAAAAACACAATTGAGCTGAGTTGACTAGGATTTTATCCAAGCCAGTCAGACAGCTGATGTGTTAGCTTGGAGTGTTAAAGTGACTGTAATCCCCTATTCATATCATGGCTGCATGCAAGCAGGCATATGTTGGTAAATGGCCCCAGTGGATTATGAGCCAAAGATTAGTGTGGTAAAGGCTTCTTAAACACAAAGGGCCCGATTCAGAGTTGGTGCCCTAAGTGGGCTGAGTAAATGGGACAGCTTAAGTTAAAAGACCCACAGGGAAAGTATTCAGAGTTGAACCACATGTGTGCGTAGCTTTATATCTGGTCGGCTCATTCAGATGATTCAAATCAGCCCTGTCGAGTCCACACCTCTGAGGTTGCCTGGATCACCTGGTGTTCAGCTTTCTGGGAACGAGGCTTTCCTATATGTCCAGTCCCTCCCTTTGAAAACAAGCACCTGCCTTTAATCTTCCCAAAATCTGGATACGCATTTCGCTACAATGACCAAATTTGTTTATTACCAAAACAAGATACAAATAAATCTATGGACCTATTGTGTGCAGTAAATGATATCCATGAACAATAAATTTGATCAATTTAATCTGAGTTCTCCATTTAGTCAGAATGTCACGTGTTTTACTTCTTTGGAAATATTATATATAATCAGTTGATGCTTCTACCAGAGAAAGCAATGTAATATTCATAATAAGTAAAGTATTGTTCCTCAGTTTCTCCCATAGATTCTCATATGCTCCCCTAACAAAAGCATAAAATATGCAGAGATGTATTGATCACAATATGTGTTCACAAAATAAACAACAAAATCTCCATCATCAATGTAAAAGTTGTTTCTCTATTGCGTGCAAGTCTCGTCACCATCATAGGGACGAGGTGAACTCCATGAATGTTAAATATATCTATAAAAAATTATAACTAAATATACACTGTCCTGTAGTGGCAGTGGTGGTGTTGCTGCATGTGTGCTGGTGTGTGTGTGTGAGTATATTGGGCTGCGATCATCATGATTTCCAGGCAGTAAGAGCCTTTTCCTGCACATATCAGTCAGTTGTGCTGGATTTTCTACAGCTCCCTGCAGGAGAAGACTGTGCGTAGTGAAAAAGGACTTAAGTCCCAAGTCTGATACGCAGCTGCATATGCATAACTGACCTGAGAGGTGCTTAAGTCCTCAGGTAAGTCTTAAGTCTGAATTAAGGAGTCTGGAGGAGTGCAATTTTGGTATTAAATCCTCAAGTATCTCAACTCCGAATGCAGAGCAGACATCTACACATTTACAAGATGTGTGGCCAACAACAAGGAAGAAGTAGAAGAGAGATATAGAGGAGAAAAAACAGAGGAGGGTAAAGAAAAAGAAAAGGAGAATGAACAAGAGAACAATAGTGGATGTGAGAGGGCAAAGGTTATAGGTGTTAGGTGAGAGAAAACATGTTTATGTGTATACTAGTGCAGTTGCTTTGTCAATGTCACCCCTGTTGTCATGCCAACGCAATACCATAGCATTTCCTTCATTTCACTTGGGAAGTCAGAGGAAAGAGGGCTGCAGGGAAGAGGAGTGAAAAGGAGGCAATGTAGGGGCGAGGGTGCTACAGATGGAGAGAGCAGTGACGGATGAGTGGTAGATGGATGGACGGCAATAAATGACGCCATTTGTCAATGAATTAACAGCGCGTGATGAGCCAGCATGTGAGCAAGGACTTTGTCTGCTGCCTCTGCTGCCAACAGTCAACATAGACGTGTTTGTTTGTGTGAAGGTGTGGGCACTGAGCAGCTACAATGCACTGATGAGAGGATATAATGGGTGGGGGGAGGCAAAAACACAGCATGGAGGTGATCAACAAGACAGTCAACATGCCTGAAGATTTAAAGTGATACTCTGACAATGTTACAAAATGTCATGATTTTCAGGTCATTTGTGTGCAAACGAAGTAACTTACTGACTGTTTTATTGTAAATTGGAGCATTCTGGTCACTGATTGTTCAGACATACATGACATGACATGAAACTTTGCAAAATTGTTGGAGTACATCTTTAAGACTTCAGAACATGTCAGATTAGGTTTGATTGAATAAGGTATGCAGATCCTGATCCTGTGGTTGGGAATGAGTAGGAGAGACTGGAAGACTTGCAGTGACATAACAAAGGGAAAGGGATTTGAATATGTGGACCAATGGACCTGGCCTGTTATAGTAAATTGAATCTGGATTAGCTCAGGAACACAGTTCATCAGGCCAAATTTAGTCAGCATGTTAAACAGTCATATGGCCCAGTGTGCTGTAAACAGCCAACAGCTTCAAACTGTTCAAGAAAAAAATTGTTGTTTGAAGTTGTGTTGTCAAAACTCAACACATTTATGATTCAAATAAAGTTAATAATTTCCTCACATGAATGCATTAAAATGACATATACATATTTATGTTTTCTTTTCTTACACTAATTTAATCATTTGGCAGACGCTTTTATCCAAAGCGACGTACATACGAGATTTGAATACAACACAAGCAAAGATCTTGTCCGGAGAGAACAAGAGTAAGTGCCAAGAAGCTAAGTTCTAGTCGAACAACAGGACATAGGTGCTGAGAGGCAGAGCCTGGAGTCAGGTATAGATAAAAGTTGTGTT
>OMOW01101779.1:0-10194 GCA_900312555.1 Lamprogrammus exutus | reverse complement strand
GAGGGAGGACAAATAGAGAGTCCTGCCGGCAAAATAAGCAGTCAAAAGTTCAGGAATACAGGCAAGGCCTTGATTGTGGTGGAGAGCTTTATAAGTGAACAAGAGTATTTTGAAGTCCTGTATTTCCTGGGCTGCCAATGCAGTGATGCCAGGATGGTAAGGGGGGGCACTCTGTAGCTGTATGTCACATTACATATTATACATGACATTTTTCATTTCACGTATTCAATTTCCTAGTTTTAGGGTTGTCACCATCACATTTCTTTAGTTGTAGGCCAGAAATGTTCGAAATTCATTTGACTGGCATTGTGCTGTTTATGAGAATTAACATTTTTGCTTTAGACAGAAAATGATCTTTTTATCTGAATAAGGAGCCCGTGTGTATGAGAAAGGTATTATGTTAACCCCCACAGTTAATCTCGCAGAGTCGATGTTTGCGTTACATATTTATGAACATAGACAGGATACTCATGGCGAGTCTGAGCTGTAACCAGGCCTTCTGTAAGCAATCTTACAACATAAAATATATGTCAGGACTCCACTCTGGATCTTCAGAAGTTGAATTCGCTTCATGAATGCGACCTTCTCATCATGTGCCAAAAACTATATTCACATCCTCTGCCAAGTATCACAGACCTTTCCCCAATGAGGGAGAGCGAATGTCCACCCGTAAGTGTGTGCTACCAACGGCTGTGCTGTGGGCATTTTATGACGGGGAGTGAGAGAGACTTATATAATTATGTTTGGAGAGGTTGCATTAGTCCGGGAGTGATGAGATAACCGCATAGAATATGTCTGTGTTGTAGAACTTGATCCCAAAGCAGAGCCTTCCTAACCCCAGACAGTTGAAGAGATCAATGTAGACGAGACAGATCTAATCTGGTCTGAGTAGGAGCTATTACCCGTCTCATACCTGTCATTCAGATCTACATGGGATAGGACATGAATTCACACGCAGGGCTGCACTCCTCTGTGGATGGGCACTAAAAAATGTTCTTTACAAATCCAAACATAAACAGTTATCACTTTAACCTTCCCACATTTGCTGTGCCGTGGCTTATCTGCAGAGAAATTTATGACTGTTGCCTCATGAACTCATGATGTGGAGGAAACACTGCTCGAATCCGCGTGGAGTTCATAGGGACGACAGTATTACGTTATCTCAACAATGTTCATGTGCTGAAGTCAAGGAGATATCGACTAATGGAGAAAAGACACGAACAGCTGCAGATAAGGACATACTTTGAGCCACATGCGTGTGTCGGGTCACAAGCAGCGACACTAAACCTGACGGCGATCGTGGACACTGCAGGTCTGAATAAGGCAGATTTTTTTTGGTGTGTGGAAACGGCGTGAATCATATTTTGCTCCCAGACGAGGCACACCTGCTGTGTAGCTGTTACAACAAAAACAGGTGCTTCAAAGAGATGTTTGTGGGGGGAAAAAACCATCTCACTGCAATGCCAATAATAGAATCCAAACTGTGACACGTAATAATAAACCCTGCATTTGAGGTCACACTGGCATGGACTCGCAGCGTGCAGCACCTGCTTTGAGTGAGTCACAAGAATTAAGAGTATCGCAATCCCCTCACAAGTGAAACTTTGGGAATGACCTCATACGGGACCACTGCAGTCTTGGCTCGACATGAACAATAGCAGGTCTGTGTTGGTCCATCCTCCGTTGCCCTCTAGAATGTCTACAACCGTTGACCACAGTTTGAGTCACATCCTTCCCAGCTCTCCTGCATGTTTACGGAGCGCTGGCACTCGATTGCCTATGATATCACGGGCCCTGGGTATTAAGAGTTGCACTGTTGAAAAGACCTCCAGCACTGTGTGGAAAGAACCATCCAGTTAGCTGGAACCACAGGCCTTGACGCAGGAAACCCTCCTCCTCCCCATCTGCAGAGCTTTTCCCCTCCATTCAGCATTCCCACCCCCCGGCCCCTGTGGGACAGGTGCCTGCACGCGACAGTGTGGCAGATTATTTGCCATCGCAGGACTGATGCGCTGCGATGACATCAGATATGACATGACGCAAAGGAGACGACGGAACACTTTTTTCTCTAAATGGCTATTTAATGATTTAAAATAGTTTGGTTACAGACAGCCAAAAGGAAACAGGTGCCCGGGGTGGAGAGAGACTTTCACGTCATTACAGTCAGAAAATGTTGTTGCTGAGCGAAACGGCAAAGGAGTCGAAATGATGAATAAAGGCATTCATCAGCGCCTTTACACAGGTGTGATGACACATAAAGATTTAATTTACAATTATCTAACTGGTAACACTGATCTGACGTTCATTGACATATAGCAAATATATACAGATAATCAACAAAGAGGAAATGCGACAAAACAAAACACTGATTCATATAAAAAACAATACATCATACTGAGCCGTGACTGTGTTACTCAGCTTTGCGGAGGTGATTTAAGTAACATGTGGCATGAAAACTGTAACAGTTGCCATGAAACCATTTTGAGCCATTGTAACAGATCTGTGATGCATTCTGTACAACTGTGCACTGTTTAGTTTGGATGTAAACATTACTCCACTATTCTGCTTCCGTTGAACTCTCTCACAGTAGTCAAACCCGGTTTTCAACTCTTTCTCGCAGAAAGGCTCCGTCGCATATTTGCACTGATCAGAAATTAATACGAACTCAACAAATACAATAAAGGAAACATGTATGTACTGACAGCCCTCTGGGTCACGTGACTGACGCCTGCCATTGATAGAGGATTAGTGACTCGACTCCGCCCAATCTAATTTTCCATCCACCTACTGGTCGAGGCCGCACCTACTGGGTCCGGAGCTGGTAATCTGCAGAGGAAATGGACAAGGCTTAATCAAATGGACAAAGAAAAGAGGGAATCTGAGAGAAATCAACTGGCAGCTGATGCTTTCCACCCAAATGAATGGAATACAAAGGAAATGAGATGAGGATGTTTAGCAATTAGTGGCAACATTAGCAAAAGACCAACATGTGCAACCTGGGTATTTTCAGCGTGAAGATCAGGGAAGCTCGAAAGAGAAAAGTTCACTTTCTCACATTTTGCCGGACGTTGCCAAATGGCCCGGTGTGCTGCAGTGTATTCCTTTTTTCATAGAACTGCATCACTTCACATTTAGTTCTCACCACATTGCGCTGCATTGCCCAACTGTTGCCTCATAGCTGCACACGTGGGCATTCTGCAGCCAAGTGTCAGCGAACTCTGCACCTACCTCCGTTCTGCGTGATGTAGCGCACCCATGGCAAGGCCTGGTATCCGCTCTTCTCGATGATCTTCAGGTAACGCACCTGTCGGGGCGAAGACGAGTGATTGGCGTGAGAGAGAGAATCGAGAACGTTTGGTTTTGTAAGTCGGCAGGAATCTGTGTTGTCATTTTTGGGTGTGTAGGAACATCTCAGATCTACTGGGACGACTTGATCCTAACCACTTGGAAGTTGTACACTGACACCAATTCTGTATTATGGAAGAAATTCGCATTAAAATATACAATTATAAAATGTTTTTGACACTCAATTAAGGGAGCTCATCAGTGGAAATAGAAATAGAAGCCACCCAAGGATTTTAGTGTCAAATATTAAATGCTGGTTGACACAAAAACAGACCTGTACACACTTTTAGTCTTTTCTCTTCCTGTGTATGTGCATGTACCTCAACATCCTGGGTGTGTGTGTGTGTGTGTGTGTGTAGTATAACACCTAGTCTGTGTGCAGATACTTATCATGTCTACGGGAATTTAACTTCTTTCACACAGTTTCCTTTTCTATGTAACTCATTCTTGTGACTTTTTAACCTCTTGACTATTTTAACAAAAGCCAAACTGGGGACAGGAGTTGAAAACCATTCAAATGAATAAATACACAGAAAAGAAAGATCATGATAGGAAATTACACATCTCAAACTCATAAAAATGCACAAATGCGACCGTCTACCCAGCGCATCTGAGCACAGCGTTGAGTGTGTATGGAGCTGTAAGTTGTAGTAGTAGTGTTGATGAGGAAGCAGTAGTATGTGTCACACCGAAAAGAGGGAAGCAGAGAGAGAACAGAGTCTGGAGGGGACACTGTTAATTTAGATAACTGTATTTTTTGAAGGTCAGAGAAGCAGAAACGCATGTCAGCATAATGCAGCTACAACTTTCACAAGCCATTAACTGATATTTCATCAGACTGCTGTTACCACACAGCAGAAATACGAGAAAACACTCTAAATATACCCTGACAGCTCGGGACAGGAGTACTTGTTTGCACATTTACTTTGACATCTTAGATTTACTACACTATTCAAAAAAAACCCAACAACTTTTAGCACTGAAACATCTGTCCAACATCAGTTTCATAGTGACTTGTTTAAAAATGACGTTAATGAAAAATCATCTCTGTAACCGCAAACAAAAATCAAGAAAATCGCTTTTTGCGTGGTTACGTTAATACAGCTTGTGGTGGCAAAAAGCAATAAGCAACAGCAAAATACTTTGTACTTCAGATATAATTACAGGCATTTTCTCTCATGCTTCTGTGTGCTTTAGCGGTAATAACAGACATTTCTGTCATGCAAGCACAGAGCTTGAGAAACCCTCCGAGAACCAAGACAGCAGCAACAACAACAATGTATTCATGCAATCCTATCATTTCCACAGACGCACGCAGATCGGCGCTCTCGCAGTGAGCGCGGGCGACGCGAGAACGGGCGACACGACCCCTCTCTCGGGGCGATGTCGGGCGCTCTATAATGCCGGCTCCCAGCTGGCGCGCGGGGGGCAGACGGGGCAGAAACTTGTGGGTCGAGCGGCGGCGGGCGCCCTGGTGAGGCCTCGCTGGCGCTGGCCGCCTTGTTATTACCGTCCAACTACATAGTGAGGTTTGAGCGCCATGGCCCGCCAGACACATGACGACAAACACGTAGACGCGGGGATCACCGAAGTCTGCCGGCGCAGCACTTCTTCCCTGAACCCGGCGCGAACACGCAGCCGGCCTGACCGTGGGTACGCAGTCAGCAAAATGGCATCAAAAGCCATCGTCTGCAAAATATCATTATGGCTTGTAAGATGAGAAGGGGAAAGGAGGATGTTTGTTGTATCTTGCTTGGTAAGTACAGGCTACATGTGTGGTCTGGGTTTATCGGGCTTTTGGAAGGCGCTATGGCCGAAAAAGTGTTTGCAGACTTGTTTGGGTTCCTCAACATCACCTACGGAGAACACGCAGAAAGCTTAAGTGCAGCTGTGCTCTTATTGCTGCACGGCCAGAGTTTGGGGTGACTCCATTTCTACTTAGAGTCGTAAAGGCCACTTGCTTGCATCACGCACGCTTCACATGTGTGCACCCCTGCACTTAGTGGTGGAGTTAAGAGCGACTTTCTCATGCTTTGATATTTGCATGCGTCTAATTAAACTGCGCTGCCTCTTCTCACACGTAGAGAGTGGCGTTACCGGCCGCGTCGGGTGGCCGCGACCCCGTCTGCCGTCGCCCTGTAATAAAGGAAGAGGCGACTGGCGCTTCCAACGGGACTTTCGGTGGGAATGCGACGACGGCCGGGGTTTGTCTGCGAGACGGAGGGTGCACCCGGGGGTGACGGCAAAAAAGTTGAGGAAGTTGTTTTGGCGCTTTTTGAGCACCAAATCACGCTCGATGAAAAAGAAGCTCGGATACGGCTGCTGCCATTGAAACATCAGTCTTAGTGTTCAAAGTTCATATTCAAATGTTCACAATGAAAACAAATAATCACTAAAAATCCAGTTCAGATCTTCAAAATACAGACTCACATTCATATTTAGCAATAATAAAGACGTTTTATCTACAATTTAGTGAAGGATTTCCGTAAAGACAAAGCTACTGGTTCTTCCCTGGATGTATAAATCAGGTCCACACCTGCCTGTGTGAGCCGACTGAGACGTCCTGCACTTGCTCTCCTCTGAGCATGTGTTCATTTAAGGACTGGCAAACATTTGAAAAGGACGGAAGGAAAAAGAGATTATTCCTTTCAGCTGTCTAATTACCTTTGGAGAATGGCGAGCATTCTTATACTGCCAAAACCACCCCAATTACAACTATCATATATTTCAATTACGGTTGGGTTTGAGCGTCTTGATTCCGAGTGGGCTGGGTAATGTCCAAACAACTTAATAACATTTTACTGCGCATCATAGGAAATGTGGAGTTACTGGAAAATGTGACATCCTCGATCTTCCACTGAAAGTCGCACAGAAGCCAGGATTGGCAGTTAGGGAGTCAGTGAGTGAGCGTTAGAGCAGAACGTCAGGAGTCCATCAGCTGTGACGAGTCACGCACGAGGCGAACCAAGAGCTTGTTGTGACAAGATGCTAGTAATGTTTGAAATTGGATGTATTGGATTAATAGTTTCACTGCTTAAGCACACTTTTATTAATCACTAATCGCCAAATTTGGCTCCTCTGCATATCGAGCTACAAATCAGTCTGAACACGTCTGCACATGAGGGCGGCGTTGTGTAACATTATTTAGTTCCGCATCTTGGACCTTTGTTTTCAGGAATGCCAACTTGCAATTATGAAATACTGTTGCAAGTTGAAGGGGGTGTAGATAAGAGAGTTGGATAGTTTTGGTCGCTCAAAATGAAATGTTGCTTTATGTTAAGCGTCAAACTATAAGAAATATCTGTGGAGTTTTGCTTCCTGTGATTTTTATTCGCCGGCACATTGAGCCGGACCGTCACTGCTGAGAAAATGGGGCGTGTCAAATCTCAACACTTTAACAAAGGCTACAATTTTACGTCTGCGCATTACGTCCCGCAATTTTTCAATTTGTAGGATTCTGCTGCAGGTCATAAAAAACGGATTCCCGCAGTGGCACATGAGCTCGGGCTGATGCAAACCAGAAGCGTGCTTATGTAAATGTACCTGAGGAAAAGCACTTTCCCCTCTGAGCCAGGCTTGGACTTTGCTGCCCGGCTTTGTCAGGCTGCCATTGTTTCCGAACATCAAAGTGTGGGAAAACTCGGTATTTCAGTTGCCTGCTGTATAATCACAGGACGACTGCGTGATTATACAGTATGTGCTGCACATCTGCGTAAATCTGCGGTGGAGCATTTTCACTCCAAACATGGAGAGAAAAAACATACAGGGGTCTTCAGCTTCTCTCTCGGTTTCGTGGGAGAATCACAACCCCGTCGCTCTCCAGACTGCAGGAAACTCACCTGTAACTAAGAGAGACTTTTCCTTTTGCCATAATTAACATGAGGGTAAAGGGCAAAAGTCCAACATGTCGAGCAGTTGCTTTCTTGACCCAAAAGGAGTGCAACCCTCTTTTTTTTCCTCTACTCTTTTACACTGAGAACATTGCTGCTTCACTGCCCCCTCTGGCCAACGACGGGACAGACCTGAAAAATGGAAGCGAGTTCCTCCTTCACAGAGAGGACAGATGAGCAACAGCGCTACTATGAATTCTAAATGCAGGATGACACGCAAACAACCGAGGACCACATGTTGTTTGGACTGTCTAATTTAGCAAACAACTTTGAAGGTCTACTTGCATGTGCACTGGACTGCAAACAGCGTGTGCAAATACACACGGCGTTTGTTTGAATTTGCTCCCAGATGTGTATGGTTTGCTATAAGGGAGATGACCGACGGTAAACAACTTCGGCAAACTCTCCTGTAATGCCGCAGCTTGTTTTTATTCGAACTCAACTCTCATAATTGTCCCGAGTTGATCGTCCAAACTCCCCGTGGGGTAGAAGAAGGCTTTCAGGTTTTTCATCCCTACCCTGCCCTGCGGTGCTGCATGCAGGTTAAACTAAGTACTTGTTGGATTGATTGCGAATGCTGTTTGACAGGCGTTGTACACGTGTGTGTGTGTGTGTGTGTGTGTGTGTACCTGGATGCCAGAGGTGGTGAAGTATGGGATCTCAAACTTGACACTGATTGGTGGCTTCCCCTCCTTGTCCTCGGCCTCTACACTGGGCAGACCGAAGTGGGCTCGCATCAAATACTCCTTTCCGCCCTGTGAAGGATCACACAACACAAAATCGTACGACACAAAACAACTTTAAGGGTTAAACGCAGATCCTTGCATGGCAAAATGTGACGAAAACCAGCAAACTGCACCTCAGAATCTTAAGGTATCATTACTTATTCAGCCAAAAGTAAGATTACATAGCTTTCTATAAGATACTGATGAGTCATGCTTTCTGCTCACAGGGAAGGACTTGATGGACCAGACGATCTCGCTGTTCTCAGGGACCCACTTCACGCTGCCCACTGTGGTCTTGAATTTAGGTGAGTCAGCGTCCGTTGGCACCGGAATGTGAATTTCTACATTGTTGGCTGTGGAACGCCTTTTGAACTGACTCTTCGCCTGAGAGGAGAAACAAGCAGGTCAAGTTTGACACGACGCACCGCCAGACAGGATATTAAACCGATGTTTCAATCTCAACGGGTGTTTTTATAGCTGGGCTTTGTCACAAACAACAACAAAATGCACAAGAAACTCTCAAATCAAAACAGATTGTTACCTCCAGAGAGTCAGAATTTTATCTTATCCAACAATTCGGTGCTCAAATTCCACCATGAGGACAACAAAGATGCAGAACAAGTGACCAACCTTGATCATGTACTCGATACGACTGTGGGAGTGCTTCTCAATTACAGATTCAATCCAGATTAAGGGCTTCACCTAAGACACAAGCGGCACACAAGTACATTCATTTTCAACAAGCTCATATTTAAACATCATGACACTGTCGCCACCTAGTGGAAAACAGATATTACTACAAGACAAACAGAAAACAGTTGAGAGATTGGGATTCGTTTGTCGTTTCCACCACTTGTTTTTGTGTACATACTGTAAACACAAACATACATACGTACGTATTGTATATGACAGAATTTCACCAGAGAGATTCAGAGCTCAGGCACAACAAGCAGGTACGATTCAGGGACAAATTAGTCGTTACTCGAGATCAAAACTATAACCTTCACTTGAGCACGAAATGAACATTTTGGCTCATCTGGTAAAGGACATTAAGGTCTAAAAGAAAATACTTGCCAAGTGGATTTTTTTTTTTAAATTGTCTGGGCAGAATTTTCAAGCAGAAACATGAAGCGCTCAAGGTTTTCAACTTTTATTTCACATATATTACATCGCCTATCCATTTTAACTGACCACAAGCTGGCAACTCAGAGGGAACTGTGGCAGAATTCCGTCAAACATTTTGATGCCAATCCTCTAACGTCCACTTTGTTTTATCTATAAAGTGGCGTGTGCGGCCAATTTCAGGAATCTTGCGTGGAGGTCGCGACAGCAGGAATGACCCATCCGCCTCTATATTACTTCCCTTACTGGTATTACAAATTGTGAAACACTTGCCGAGAATTTGGGCCCAGCTTAAACTCCTAAAACATTAATTGCCAGTAAACAGCCTCCTCCGTTATTACTCGTGATAGACGACTGTCACGTCTTCCCTTTAGCATCACGATTTGGGTGTTTGAACACTATTAGTCAATACACAGGTCGTGACTTATACACACTGGGGGCAATTTTGCCTTTTGAGCAAATACAGAAAAGTACGAGATTTGTTAGATCTGTATGTTTACCAAGCTTTCTTACTAAGCCTTTAAAAGCATGAAGAAAGCCGGTGAGCAAATGACTTAATTTATGTTCATATTTAGCAAATACACACTAAGAGCTTTGTAGGAGATTTAAAAGGATATGACGTAAGATGGGGGGGTTTTGGGCTCTTATCTGATAATTCACGTATCATAAAAAAGGTTCACTAACGCAGTCAGCACTCTGATCTTGATTCCAATTATTCCGTCTTTATTTACCGTCAAAATCGATAGAGCAAATTGATCAAATAAAATAATAATAAAATGCCAGGAAGCAACCTTGTTTATTCATCCACAAGCTTTAACTAGAACTTGGATCCATCCACAGAAGGTGTGTGTGTGTGTGTGTTTCCCGACCCAGACTACTCACATGAGTGTTGAGGCGGTACGACATGAGCTCAAACTCTCCGTCGGGGGGGATGAAGGAGATGGTGCGGTCATTCTCAAAGCGAGAGAGACGGACACACTGGTGAAACTTCACATCCTCCAGCTCCACCGATTTGCTCTTCCCTCCTGCAGAAAAACAACAGAACAGAACGTTTGGAGAGGGGATGGGGGGGGGGGGAGAAAAAACGCGGGACACGCGCTGGCGCCGCCAGG
>OMOW01101777.1:0-17090 GCA_900312555.1 Lamprogrammus exutus | reverse complement strand
ATACAAATGATGAAGACTTATCTGTGAGAACAAGAGGAGAACTGCCTCAGCTCCACATTAAAGTCTTCATCATTTGTATCTTCTTCCCCAGCTCGCTCTGAGAGATACCATCACCTGGAGACGGAGGAAGAAGATACAAATGATGAAGACTTTAATGTGGAGCTGAGGCAGTTCTCCTCTTGTTCTCACAGATTCTCCAAGGTCTATTCTTTATCTTCTCTCTTGAGTTTCTAGTAACTAACAAAAGTTCATTACCATTACTGCCAAAGGTATTAGTGATGGAAATTAGTTGATGCCCTCATCTGCCCTGATCTTTCCCTCATGGGAAAGAAGGCATGTCTCCTTGCTATTTCATATGGAAATTTGTGTTGAACATGGCCTCCCTCTCTCCCTCTCCACCCCTACAGTATTAAATGTAGATTTCAGCTTTGCATATATTTTCCGCTTGCAGATCAGATTTTTGTTTTTGTTGTTAATGTGGAATACTGTACACAGCTACACAACCTGAGATTCATCATTGTGCTGCATTGCAGTATGCCCTCCACACACATCAAAACAAAGCATCACAGCTTGTCTCACAAAGCAGAAGGGCGTCTCACAGATGGTGTTGAGCTACAATGAGTCTTTCCTCAGTTGAAACTAAACTACAGTCTGCATTAACACAAACTACCAGTGTTTCTGGTCTCCACTTAATCTTAAATTATTAGGCAGTTTAGTAAATGTAGGATAAAAAATAGTATTTAGCTCCTGAGACAGAGGTAAACAAAATGCCACAATGGAAATGTGTTGCAAATGAGACAGGATCATTTATATATCTAAAGCATTCAAGGTCCACAGCACACATTTGCAGATATCAGATTTATTTCCATGTGTGAATGTTGCCCAGAACAGATCATGGAATGCCTGATTCCATGATTTATTTTTTAATTTTGGCATTTGGAAGATATGCCACACGTGAGCAAAAAAATCTGCACCTCAGTTGTGTTTTTGATGTTTCTGGATTGTGCATTTACAGCCCACATGTGCTTACGTGCATCATTGTTTCTGCATGCTCCTCAGGTTTACAGCAGCCTGGATCTGTCCCGCGGGCACCTGGAGGAAAAAGGAGAGCCAGAGGAGAAGAAGAGCGAGAGCCCACTCACTGTGGACTCTCTCAGCTGGACACCAGAGTTTACAGAAATGTATTTTGCCCTCCTTACTTGAATGTTGACTATAGAAAGAGCTCACAAAACCTCAGCACATAAAGATGATGCAGTGTGTCGTAGTAATTAAATATTCAGTCCAGCAGATAATATTAAATTGACTTAATTACTCTAAGTAAAATGTATGCATTAGTTTATGCATTTATGCCATTTATTGCATTCTGTGTTCAGTGTGACTTTCTACTTCTAATAATAGAGAAAGTTATCAGGAGCATTTTGATCCAGATGGGTAACTTAAAGCTATGATTGATCCAATATACTGAATAATATGTTATTTATGAATAGAGCAGTATGACATGTTATGCCAGGATATTTTCAAGGCCAACAATAAATGTCCTTGTTGTTTGGGATTGGGACCTGTCATCACTCCCAATTTGATTGACAGGTCTTTTAATAGGTGAAGTAACACTAGACACCATCTAAATCACAGTTATTTGAAATTGTGAATAATGTGTATACACCATTGTAGATTGACATTATGTGGCTTTCTTTTTTGCAAGTTGAAATAGCTAAATAAGCATAGAACAAGAATACATGCTTATTTTTAACTTATCTCAGTGTGTAATGTATCTGTGATTGACAACTAAAGCCTTTACCTTTAGCCCATATGATTTGTTCAGGAAATGATTCATGACAATCTGTTCCCTCCCTCTACTAGGCCATCACTGTCCCACTCGACAGACACAGAGAGTCTGAGCCAGGGCCCTCGCACCAGTGTGCTCCCCAAATTTGCCATCTCGGCGGAGAGTGAGGCGGACGAGTCCTCCGGCCTTGGTGACCCCAGCAAGGCCTCCTTCTCTGTCGGCGAGCTACCACAGGATGAGCCCGATGCTACCACCCCTGGCAGCACCCACAGTGGAGCCACGCTCTCTGGTATAAACTAATAGTTTTTCAAATTAATACAGCTAAAAAACTCTATAATGTGCTTTTGTGATTTTACAGGTATGAAAAATCTGTAGTGCTGTAGAGTTTGTAGGACAATGAGGCGACATTATCCATCTTATACAAGCAAATTACTGCAAAGCTGGCAGTAATACATTTTTACTTCTAAGAGTTTGTGTTTCATCTGTCGGTATTCTCCTGCAAACTTGATGATGTTTGGGAATGATTGTACTCTGGCAGAATCTGTTGTTTGCTCTTGATGGAGCAGTGAGATGTAGACTTGTCAAGTCACTGAGTCAGAGTCTGAGAGATTATGTGAATGATTCCTTCTTCCTTTTCTATAAATTTTACATAATTTTTCTTTCATAGCACCAAACCCCATACCAAACAGCATATTCTAATATTAAAAATGATAATCACATCCTTTTATTTGGCTTAGGCAATCTACAATTTGCATAGATATTTGTCACTACCTGTATAAGTAACTCTCTGTACTGTAACTGTCCACTCGTGGCTGTCCTGGGTACAACTTGACTTCAGGGCTGAATCGATGTTGGCATGAGATGCTGGTTAGTTGAATTACTAACACTCAGAGGCTAGGAATTGTTTACCTGAGTGAGTCTGAATCATTGGAACTTGCTGAAAACAAAGTACTATTTACTCATTTGAAGAAACACACATTCATTGTACTCCATTAGGCTGTCAGCATATTTAGGACTGTCCAAATATAAAAGCCACCAATCCCATAAGCCATTGCGATGTTGTAATGGTTGGGTTGTTGGAGGTAATCTATCTCATCACTGCACAGAGGCTGTTCATTCAACACGAGTAGAGTCACTTAAAATGATGCGCTGGGGATTTGATAAAATGATTTAGGGGAAATTATTGTTCAAACAAGGTCACGGACATTGTTTCTTGTAAGATGGAGCATTTCTAAGGTATTTGGCATTAACTAAAAGGTCCGTTGTCCATAGAATGGTACCTTATGGATCCACTGAACACGATCCATGGAACACACGGAAAAGCCTCTGAATGCAACTCCACATGAAATTATTATTAAGTTTAGTTAGATACAAATATGTTAACCGTTGCCTCAGGGATTGTTTTCCTGTGACATTTTACCCTGAAACACCTGTATTTTTTCATAGATTGCTATTCTACAGTAACTTCAGGGTGCCACCTCACATCAGCTCACAGCTTGTGCGTGAAGAAGCTTTTTGAATGTTGTGGAGACAAACATAGAGGATATTGTAAGGAAAAATAGTACCCAAAGAAAATTGATTTGACCAGGCCTTCCTGTCATCATAGCATAACACGGTTCTACTTGGGAAACTGCAAGATGCGGTTAGATTTTATTGTGGCATGCATAACTTTGCGCTGTTGAAGAAATAGAACTTGGATGCAAAGGGCCCATTCAAAGGCCTGCAGACCTTGTAAATGAACACCAAATATCTGCAAAATGCTCCAACTAATGAGGTCAGTGGCCTAGTTCAGACATAATTTCCTGAAACACATAATTTTGTTTGCCCGAAAAATTGCCAGAATATCGCTTTAAGGCTACAGCATGTAACTTTTTAAAAACACTTGTAGAACTCTTGAAGAATTTGCTCGAATTATTACATCCTAATAGGAATTCCTAAATTGAGTGTAAAAAAAATATCATGTCTCAGTAGCGCCTCCTACTGATGGAATTTGATTTGGGGAAAACCTGTGAGCTTGTTCTTGGGTGGGAGGAGTTGTGAAGGCAGGACTCGGGTGTAGCAGGTATGAAGGAGGAGAGAGTTGTTCTAATTTCCTCCATGATTCTACCCACTCCACAATTTTACAGACTGCAGTACATTGTCAGGCCAGTGTAGAAAACAGTGTTCAGGTTCATAACTTGTTTAATACACTGTTAATCCAATTTAAGAAAGGCATAATTATATCCATAACTGATACATTTAAAAAATCTATTTCATAATATTTATGTTTTTTCATTCATTTTTATCCTCAGTACTAATAAATAGGACATCTAAACAGAAACCGAAAGAAAGGAAAGCACTGCATATTAGCTCAGTATAGTTGCATGACTTATTTCATGTATGCATCTTTTATGAATGTTAGGAAGTTTCTCAGAACATTTGGATCAACTGACCCCCAGAGGTGAGGGGGAGGAGAGCCCTGATAGTACCAGCCATATGTCTGGAGACCGGGGAGCTCAGACCACCACTCTACAGCCTGAGGGTCCAGGGGAAAAGACTGTGGCTGTGGCAAAACTACCAAAGTCTGTCTCAGCTGGTGCTCTTTCCCTTATGATCCCTGGAGGTAAGTTTAAGAACACACAGAAATACACAAAAACGTCATACCCATGCCAACACAAAATAATGTTTGCTAAAAGTATTGGATGTTTCACAAAGTCGAAGCAAAGACATGTCGAGAATTACTGTTAGAGCAATGGACTTTGAACAAATAAGGTGAAAGTGATGAAAGTGCACTATAAATCTGTGTGAAATTGGCCCAGTTTGACACCTGCTGCGAGAGATCCATTTTAGAGTGGTTGCAAGCGAGTGGCCGAGTACAAGCTGCTAACAATGATAGTAAGCAGGCAGAGCAGAGCAAGAGGGCTTCACCGCTGGGAGAGAAAATCCCATTAGTCTCACCCGCAGCGGGAACAAAATGAAAAGGTTTATAGCAACACTTCAGTGATGAATCGAAAGCCAGTCAAAGTCTGAATCCTAAAATAAAATACTGTTCAGGTGATGATAATCTGTTGTTTTTCCAGATGTCTTAGGTGTGTCTCCACTGGCCAGTCCCCTATCACCTTACTCCCTTTCCTCAGACCCCTCGTCTAGAGACTCCTCTCCAAGCAGAGACTCATCCCTTTATGCCACCAACCCACGGCAGCCTGTCATCATACACAGCTCTGGAAAAAAGTTTGGCTTCACACTGAGGGCGATACGGGTGTACGCCTGTGACAGCGACATGTACACCGTCTACCATATGGTCTGGGTAAGGACCACATCATACTGATAACAGACAAGCCAGTAAACTCAACACAAAGGGTTGTGAGGAGAAACCGATAATAATGTTCACTCATGTGTCTTGTCCAGAATGTAGAAGATGGCGGCCCTGCTCATAAGGCAGGACTTAAAGCTGGAGACCTCATTACTCATGTAAATGGAGAACCGGTTCACGGCCTGGTCCACACTGAAGTGGTTGAACTCCTGCTCAAGGTAATCGAGAATATCCGTTTACTTTAAAAGTGCACTTTTTATGACTGTGTCAAATTCTTCATAGTGTTTGAGAAAATGTAATTTCATTCATATTCAAATTAAATAGCTTTAATTGCTGCACACTGCCTATGCATGTAGTAGAGAGCAGATCCAAGGCTAATCAAAAGGTCTAAATTGTGTCTGTGTGGGCTGAGCTGAATTTGGCTGAACCCACAGTAGTTAGCAGTTCACTTGAATGTAAAATGTCCAACCGTCATTATTTGTGTCCACTACCAACTACTACAAATTGGAAGAAACCATATATTTTCTTTCAAACCAATGGTAAATATGTGTATAAACACGTGTCATATGTGTGACATCTCATCTATTCTGAACAAGATTTGAATAATGTCTGAAATAGGTTTTAATCTTTTAACCATGCATATACATTCAATTGGTGAACATTATACCAACATCAACAGGTAGACATTAACATCATGTCGGATACAAATATCCACTAAGTGTCGGTGCCAATTGCTGGGTTTTGTACTTCCTTTTCAGAGTGGTAGTAAAGTGGCCATCTCCACAACCCCCTTTGAAAATACTTCAATAAAAACTGGTCCAGCCAGGAGGAACAGCTACAGGAGCAAGATGGTCAGATGTACCAAGAAGCCCAAGAAGGAGAAGACGCCAGAAAGGTATGAAAAGACATATTGAATTTTATTTCCTTTATATTAAAAGGTATTTTTTTCCTTCTCTATCCAAATGTTTTCCGTAGTGTAAACACAAGGTGTGAATGTGCCCTCACCCTTGCCCATCTTAAATGTCCTAAATGTGTGTGGATGAAGCATGAAAGTAATATTTGGATATTATTGAAAAACTGTGACATATTGTAAAAAGGCACAACCCAGGACCCAGGATATAACTAAAGTAGCTCTTATCTTATGACACACACTAATAGAAGTGAAACACTGGAAATAGGTCAATAGAACTGCAGAAAGGATGATCTGATTGTTTAAATATATGAAGATAATTTCTTTGTTTCCTAAAGACAACAAGGGGGCAGGTAGACTAATTTGGAGGCAGTGAATTCCTATGTGTGATTGTCCTGTAGGATCCATGTGGTCCTTTGAAAAAAAAAAAAAAGAAAAAAGAATTTAGAAGATCCAATTAAGATTAGACAAATTGGTTATAAATGTGCACTGTTAGGAAAGTAAATGCCTCCAAACCTTATTCTACACCTCTTCTAATTAAAAGTAAATCATATATTGCAGAATTACACATTAGTATGGACTAATTTTTTTGTTCTTCTTCTTTTCTTTGTTTTACTCAGGCGACGCTCCCTTTTCAGGCGTTTTGCCATGCAGCCCTCTCCTCTCCTGCATACAAGCCGCAGCTTCTCTTCTCTCAACCACTCTTTGTCATCTGGTGAGAGTCTCCCCGGCTCCCCTACCCACAGTCTGTCCCCTCATTCCCCTACTGCAGCCTTTCGCCCCACACCAGATTTCAGCCAGTCAGGTGGACATTTAATCATATTATGATGATACCTTGAATGTTAATCAGCAACTTTGCTGTTATTTGCATACATCCTTAATGACATTAACTTGATATCCATTTGTCTTTGTTTCTCCTTGTGACTACCAGCTGGCAACTCTTCTCAGAGTAGCTCTCCCAGCTCCAGTGCTCCAAACTCTCCTGCAGGCTCAGGCCACATTCGTCCCAGCACCCTCCATGGACTCGGCCCCAAACTCCCAGGACAAAGGTTGCGCCAGGGACGGCGCAAATCTGCTGGTAGCATTCCGCTTTCTCCTTTGGCTCGTACGCCTTCACCTACCCCCCAACCAACATCTCCTCAGCGCTCACCCTCTCCCCTTCTTAGTGGGCATGCTGTTGCCATTTCAAAGACAACCCAAGCTTTCCCATCCAAGATACATTCCCCACCCACAATCGTCCGCCATATTGTACGTCCCAAAAGTGCTGAGCCACCTCGCTCACCCCTCTTGAAACGTGTCCAGTCTGAGGAGAAGCTGGCCCCCTCTTACACAGGGGATAAGAAACACCTGTGTCCCAGAAAACACAGCTTGGAGGTGACCCAAGAGGAGGTGGTGCAGGGTGAGGAATTGAGAACTGGGGACCGGGATTACATCCCTTTACAGAGTGTGGAGGAGACAGCCTGTGAGCCACTGTCCATCACCCGCCTACGACCTGTCGAGCAGGGCTGCTTGAAGAGACCTGTTGGTCGCAAGATGGGACGACAGGAGTCTGTTGAGGAGCTTGACAAGGAAAAGCTAAAGTCCAAGATGGTTGTGAAAAGACAGGACTGGTCGGAGAGGAGGGAATCTCTACAGAAACAAGATGCTCTGCTTGAATCAGACACCACCTTGAATGGTGAAGACAGGGATGAAGGTTTTCTGAATCGGGGCCAAAGCAAATCCCAGAATAGCCCAGAGTCTGGCCCCGTAGAGACCAAAGCTGCCAGCACCACGCTTAAAGATGTGCTGTATAAGAAACTTAACACACGTGTGTCTGAGGGCATCCCTGATCCATCTGGTGGTGCCAGCAGTGAAAGTGAAGGAGTGCTCCGATCATCTCTTTGCTCTAGTCACCCAGACTGGCAGCACTCCAGACAGGGTAAGGACAATTTGAAGCCAGACAGGTTAGACTTCAAAGCTCCCAACATCGAGTTTACCAGGAAGAGGCTGTCATTTGAAGAACGAGAAGACTGCATGTGTCGATTGTCCTCCAGCATTCATGAGAACCACCATTTTGGCTCCACCAGGTCCAAGAGCCTTCAGCTGGACACCACCATGCCTCATGACCACATTAAGGCAGGCTTTGGCAGTATCCACAACAGCCCTGAAGGTCTGGCCCCAAAGCTCTTCCCAGGTAGAGGCGAGAGTGCTGTGGAAAAGCTTCAGCTCATCTCCTCCGCTGAGAGTCCACTTCGAAAGACGTCATCTGAATATAAACTAGAAGGAAGGCTTGTGTCCTCTCTCAAACCTCTAGAGGGCACCCTGGATATCGGCCTGCTGTCAGGACCCAGAGTTTCCAAAACAGACACCTGTCTATCCAAGATGGCAGAGAACACCAATGATAGTGTTTCTGTGAGCCCTCCTCTGTGGCTCCAGACCTCAACTGAGAGACAAATACCTGTCCCACAAAACAAACCTGCAGACAAGCCTAAGAGCCCTCTGATGAGTGTCCCAAGCTCTGACACTGCTTCTCCTTTAAAATGCAAAGAGCAGCTAAATAGTTCAGCCACAGAGTATAAATGCAGTAACAGTGGTGAGAAAGGACATGATAGACACACTGATTCATTCAAGACTCCCACCAGCAAAGGGGAGACCTTAAGCTTTACCATTAAGCAAGAGAGCAGGACTAGTATGAAGGCCAGTTCATCACTGGCTCGACACAGCTCCCACTTCTCCTCTTGTGGAAAAACGCCCTCTATACGGGAGGTCAGCAATGAAGATCAGGAGGATGATGTGGAACAGGACACATCATCATGCACTACATCACAAAATACTAATAGCTCCAAGAATGTACACTCTCAGACTTCTGCTAAGCCAGAGGCAGAAATAAAAACAGGGCCTACAACTACACAAGCAGAGACTCCAGCCATGACTGCCAGTGAGCCTTTTTCTCTGTCAGTCCAACACAGGAGAAACTCAAAAACGGATCAAATTCAGAGGTGTGAGAAACTAGTCACAGTGCAGGACGTGAACACAACCTCTGTTTCTAACGTGAGTACACAGAACAGCTCTGTGTCTGCACCTCCAGAAGACATCCAGCAGCTATTAAAAAGCTCCTGCTCAGATAAGCCTCGGGTTTCTATCCCAACATCAGCATCGATTTCTGTACATAAAGATAAAAGCTGTAGTTCAAAATCAGAGGGTCAGGACTGCAATGAAAGACCCCTTAGCAGGGACAGTGAACAGACTAACAGCTCAGCTGTGAAGGTGCACAGTGGCAACGTAAGTTCTCTAAAGAACATTAACACATGTTCCTCAGCTGGAAAAGGGGAAGCAAATCCAAAAGTGGAGCAGAAGGGAGATGTTTGTGAAGAAACAGCGAACATGCCAGTCTCAGTAAAGGAGGTCATTGAAGTTACACAAAGTCTCAACAAAAAGGACAAAACCGTGTCTGTTGGTGCAATAGAGAGTAGTTGTGGATCGACACAGAAGAGAGAGGATCCCATATCACCAAAGACAAAGAATACAGGTAACAGGGAGGTTAAAGTTTCAGAGCAGCTGCTATCAAAGAACCACCCTGTTGTTAAAGAACGGGACAAATCGCCTGACTCTGAACACGGCACCTCTAAAAAAGAAGAAACTACAAAGGGTGTGAAAGAAAATACTGCGCCTCCTACAGCAAAACTGAAATGGACGACTTTAGGAATTACGACTGAAAGTGTTTTGAGTCCCAAAAATGAGTCAAGACTTGAACCACAACCTGTTTTACTCACAGCTGCAAAGACAGCGAGGGAGACAAAGACACCTGAAGTAAAATCTCACACTACAGCTCCTTCTACCCCTGTAGCAAAGGATAATGCAGATTCAAAACAGAGAGATCAGTCTAAAGAGTCTCTGCTCTCAGCTTCACCCACTCAGTTAATCCATGATTCCGGCGTAAAGCAGGAAGAATCAGTGCAGCAGACACAGCCTCCATCTGTCCGAGCCAGAGAAAGCAGTGAGGTGAAGCAAAGAGAAACCCCACCCGTGAGTTCTGTAGCAACCTCAACTCCTACAGTAAAAGAAAACAAAGACTCTAAACCCAAGTCTGTCCCTCCTAAAAGTGTAAGCTCATCCTCACCTCTAAAGCCCACAGTAGCTCCAACACCAGTTAGCAAACCCAGCCCTGATGCCAAACATAAGGACCCCTCACCCAAAAGCCAAGCTCCGGTCTTCAAAGACTGTCATGACTCAAAACCAAAAGATGCTGCACCGCCTCTGGCTGCACCTCAACAGCAGCTCAGGAAGGAGCCTCCAGCACAGCCAGATGTTTCCTCTCAGCCTGCCTCGCCGCGTGTGCTGCCGAATGCTGCAGTGAAAAGAGAGTCGCATCCACCAGTGAGTGGAGCTTCCTCGGACAGGGTGTCCAGCAGTGCACCCCAGGAGTCAGAAGTATCCAAGGAAGCCCACAAATCTGAGGTACCCAGATTGGGCCCCGGAACACATGACCCCAAATTTCCCGTTTCCTCCTACCGCAAGGAGCAGGCTGAGAGGAAGAAAAAAGAAAGTGGCCAAGAGGTGGCGCCTGCGCAGAAAAACACGAGGAGAGACGCGTCCAGAGCTGCTCCCTCTGGTCCAGGTTTGGACAAAGACTGTGGTAGGTGCAAGCAACAAAAAGAGTCGCCACGTAGTTATACTAACAAAAAATAAAGAGGGAATTAAACATAGCAGCGAACAACACTTCTTTAGATTTTCTAGATTTAAGAAAATGTTAGTGCAAGCATCATCATGCCTTTTTTGTCTGAGGACCGGGGAAGCTGTTACAGTGTTCGTTATGCTGATGTAGAGGTAGGTGCGTGCGTGTGTCTGTGTGTGCGCGTGCGTGCGTGTTTGCACATTTACTGCATTAAATGTGTACGTACATTTAATAAGAATACTTATGACAACACAGAAGTCTCTAGACCTGAATGTAGGCGATGATTTGCTGATGATCTTTTATGTCGCGTGACTGTGGGTTTGGTTTGTGTTGATTTTGGAATGCTTTGTGCAATCAGTAAGTCAGGGACAACAGGGAGGAGGAGGAGCCTTACAAAGGTGAATGTGTACTGTGGAGTCGGTGCCATAAATGAATTGCACTCTTACTTGTTGGCTTTGAGAACCTGGTGGTGGAGGTGGTGTCTTTTAATGCAGTAGAACAAACCATTTTGATTATGATCAGCCATTACATCACCGACTCACAGAGATAAAACATTGTCAGTTTGTGTTCAGGATAATGAGTTGAATACATTTATTCGTTGGGTTTGGTGCATTGGTACACACAGGGAACGCGCCTAGAACTTGGAAAACACAGAATCATCTTACGGTTCTAGACATATTATTTAGTGAAGGGGCCTTAGAATTATGGGAAATAAAACTTGCTGTTCTTAGCAAGGTGTGGTGTTATTCACATTCCTCTGACGTGTGTACATTTCTATATTTTTGATTTTTATGCAATATGGTGTAAATATGACAACACTGTAAAACTGGGATACATGGGCTGACATGATTGTTGTTTGTATTATATGTATATATTTTGCAGTGTCATGTTTGTATATTGAATATTAGAGAATCATGTTCTGCTTGGTAACTCTGTGGTCTAAGTAAGCTACCGTGATGTATCGTGTCATAAACAATTGTCTCTTACGCTTTATTTACACCTCCAGGTACAAGTGACCCAATTCTGAGTTTTTGCTCCCATGCTGCACATTTCAGATATGAGTTGTGGATCCGTAAACGGCAGAAACGCACACGGAATCGGATATTCTCACATCCATTCGGGCCTCGCGTGGAAATAAATTTGATCTGTGTCATATCCGACAATGTGACTGTCAGCTACACACACAGATCGGCATTTGTTTACCGTTCCAAATCACGGGTTATAAAATGCGACACTTTGTACATTTCTGACACAGCAGTGATCGTTGCTGCAAATCCCTCTTCACCTTAAAATATAAGTAAGTGATTGCAGATGTTTAAATATGCTTCATTTTCGTCCAGTGAAGAATTTTGTTGACTTCTGTCTCCGAATCTAAACCTTTGAGCTCTAAACTGTGTAAACACTGATATCTGAAACGGGCGCAAAAAAAAAAGATGATATCGATTTAATAATTGGATGTATGCAGAAAAATCAGAATTGGGCAAAGACCTGCTGAGTGAATGTAGCCTTTGTGACTGTGACATGTTATTACAAGGTCAAAATGAACTTGAAGTAGAGGCAAAAAGGCACGAGGGAGTAACTGGGCTTTTTCTAATAATGTAGCATTACATAAAACTGTGAGGGCTGTCAGAATTTCCCAAGAATGTCTTTGCTGTCGATAATAATGGTCGACTATTTTGATGAATAATGACTGTGTAGAATAAGAAATATTGTGTAAAGCAAACTTGAGAATAACCAGCAATCCTGTGTATGTTTGCCAATTGATTACTGCAGCAGATTGATTGATAAATGTCCACAAGTGCTCAGAATGACATAAGATCAGATGTGTTTGTGTAAGATAAGGGTTACGTTTGTGTTAAGAGTGACACGCTGTCAGGGTTTCAAAGCATTTAGATATAAGGCTTCAGCCTCAGTGGTTGCGTTTCAATCTCAAAGAATCTTCATGCTAAAGCCGGGCTAAGACTACACTAATCCAGGTCCAAATGTCCAGTTGCAGAACTACTTTTTCGTCAAGTCTGAACAGTCCAGACGCTTCTTGACTCCGTCTTTGAGTTGCCCCAGACTACGCGACATTCTCAAGAATGTTTCAACTACGGCTGAAAAATCGGAGATTCTCTTGTAGTTTGAGCGGATCTACGTTAGATTCCTAAAATGGCGATGATTAATAGCCAATGCGAGTGTGAGAGAAGGAGGAACCTAGAAAAATAACACAACTCCTCCACGTTCTGGCTGCTTCTTTCTTCTGTATTCTGCACAAACTAGCATGCGCACTAATTGAATGGCAAGCAGTTCTTCTTTGTTTGAGTCCGGATTGGTAAAATGCGTGTTTTCACTTCTCACGTGAAGGATTCATGAAGACTGATTTCAGACCCAGGTCGTCTCTACCCAGGTCAAAGATCTTGTCATTTGTGCACCAAAGTTGTTGGTTGTGGGGATTTCTGAAGTTGTGTTGTCTGAACCCGGCTTAAGCAGCACTTGGCTTACAGCTTCACAACATTTTTCTAGAGGAATTCTCAACATTTGCATAGTTCACGTCCACAGCATACATTTGATGTTGATGTGCTAATACTTGGCTGTTGTGTATCAGCTTTCACTTTCTATTTACATGTACTCTGACACGTACAAGTGTGTGAAAATACTGTAGACGCCTTTAAACTACAAACCCTAAATGTCAACCTGAAAGTAGCCTAGGACACTAAGTATGTCACTCTGTTGTACCAGCTTTATTAAAATGATAATCTTTACTGTGTAATGTATACCTGTTGAAGGGTCAACTTCAACACAACTTCATCAAAGTCAAATTTCACACAGAATAGAATTCATCTGACTGGACTATTATATCCACGCATTGATGAACCACATGAGATTGATTGTAGAGATTTTAATGTTTAAGAATCTGATTAGAAATTGTAAATGTGTCGATAATGTTTTGTGAGAGAACTAATGCACCTTAAATATTTGACAGTATTTCCATTTCACTCCAAAGGAGGAAGTTTGGAACTGAAGATGATTCATTTCCCGAGATGGAATGAATCATCAAATTTTATTGTAAAACTATTTTCCCCTCATTTTCTTTCCTCTGGCGACAAACGTGTAAAATCCTCAAAGCACATTCAATGTTTGTTTACAGAGCATCATGGATGTATATTTTGTATATTGTTGATTTGCCAAATCTATGTTGTGTGTCTCAGATAATGTGTCTCAGATAATGCTGTTTCTGGTCGTGCGAGAGCAGCGGGGGTGTTTAAAAAGAACATTTGTTTGTGTTCCATACGTCCAGTGTGTCTGCTTGTCCTTTCATTTTCCTTCTTTCTTCCTCTGTGTTAAAACTAGTATTAGATAAACTTCCTTATGTTTGTCTTTTAGGATCTGTGCAATAAAAGTGTTTTGAGTTTTGTATTTTGCTCAAAGCTCTATGGATGTCATAGATGTTGTATATTAAAACAGATATTTATACTTCTAATGTTGTGTAATACTGAAAATAAAATGGAATGATAAATTAAGATTTTTCATTCTTCATTTGTTTGTCCTGTCATACCGTGAATAAATAAAAGCTGTGCAAAAAGTAATTCATTGGTTATTAGTCACCTACTTTCATGTTCTTATTTAGAGCACGTGATGAAAGCACTTAAGTGGTCAATTGATCATTATTTAAGAGAATATGCCAACTTTTATTAATAAAGATAACTTAAATGTATTTAAGCATCTATGTTATTAAATGAACACTGCATGATTGTAAAGGGATGAACAGCTCTTTATTGTTTCGGTCTACGTGTTGGACAGCTGCACAGGACAGCACTTGCAATGAGGGATTCAAACATAAATTGAACAGTTTTATAAATCACATTATTCTTAAATGAAGTGATAAATATTTGAACCAATGAACAGTGCTGACAAACACTGGGCTGTGGATGAGTTTGAACGCTGACCTCTGCTGTAGACCACATGCAATTGTTTCCGCAGAGGTCAAACTACAAGGGGGCGTATTAAGAGCTCATACTGCTGCCAAGGCCAACATTTGTCTTGCTCTAATAAAATGTGTGCCTTCCTCTGCACCCATTTTCACTACTTTGGAAACACAGAAAGGAGGGGGTTTGACTCCTCTATCAGCAAAATCTTCTGGCTGTGAGGCAACAGTGCTAACCTTTGTGAAATGAGTAGAATAAAAACAACTGCCTTATGTTTTATATTTATTGGTCTATCATGGGATACAGATACTGTATCTGATTCAGATCAGCATCAAAAAGAGTTTGTTCCCTGTGCCACAAATTTCATCAAAATCTGTGCAGGATTTTTTTTTAAAACTTATACACGAGTAAATGTACACTGTACATTATGGTATACCCTCTACCACCTGGTTACACCTCAGCATAACAGGTGCATTCAAATCCTGAAGGTTGTGTCCAATCAGACTGATGGTTTCACGTGAACGTCTCAACAATTAATGTTATGAATATTAAAATAAAAACACGTAATGTCCAGTTACAATAGCGATGCATTAATCCATAGCATGTTATTCATTTACAAACACAACTTTCACATTAGTATTCTCCTTTGCAGCCAGAAATGCATTATGTCGATGCCATACCGTGACAAACCAACAGGGGGCAGTATGTTTCTATCTCTCAGGTCGTCACTCTGTTATGCAACGTCTAATCAGGAGAGACTAACTGAAAATATCAAGATTAAAATGACTCTGAAGCGCAGAGATTATTGCTCACTCACTTCAAACATTTATGAAACATGAGAAATGACTCTGATACCATTTTTAGATGCTTTCTGTTGAACCAGAAAGATTTTCATCATGATGGGTTTGATGATGTCTCCCTTTGATCGCATTTCAGGGCTTCCTGCTGCTGCATTTTCTGACCGTTGTTTCATAAATGATTACGTCGTTAATGGGAGAGATGGACCAGTGTGCACACATGGTGATTAGTGGCTAACGAGCTGCTGATAAGAATGTAAAATAAGAATAATGTGATGATGACTGAACTATCAGAAGCTGTGCTGTAGCTTTGAGTTGTCATTACAACAGGAACATCATATCTGGACCATCAGATTATTCCTGTTTTTCAACATTTCATTATCCTCGTGTAAATTCATGCTCAGGCAGACATATCATACAGATTACAATGTTCTTGTTTTCATTTAGAGGTGTATTTTGAAACCTTTGTCATGCTTTAATGTGCCAAAACGAACCTCACTAAGCCACTTATTCTATACTTCATACAAAGCAGAACTTTCGGGGCCAAAAAGACGTCATGTGAGGCTTAAGACACCCTGGGCCGTAACATCGGTTCTTAACGTGCCGCGAGCGTGCAAATTGATAGCGAAATGGCATCATTAATGAATCCTCACCAGCACTTTCACAGTGTGACATGCAAAGCGTGGACCAATCACATTCACAGTTGGGGAAAAGGGCACCAAAAATGAGGACTGAAAGCAGGAACAGGAACTTCTGGTCTGCTTTGTCTCTACAAATCTTTGTCTTCAACACTACACTCACTCAAGCGAGCTAGCTAACTAGCACTAATGCTTGCTAGCAATAACACTAGCTAGCTAGCTAATGTAAGCTATTTACACTGATTTTATCTGAAAACAAATAAAGTGGTGTCTTTGTATCAAGGACGTCTTTGTGGGTGTATCCAATCTGGTGTGTAGGCAGGTAAATTAACATGTTACACTGTACGCTGATGTAAACATGTTACAGAAGCAAAGGACCAAAGCTTTTAGGAGACTTCAGGGTCTTTGCGTTTGTCTTACTGGACACATTTAGGTATCAACCTCAGGTTTTGACACTTTGACAGTGTTCAGCACACACTCCTTAGTGTGTTACTCTGTACCCGCGGGGGAAAATAAATGTATTTATGTTCACTTTAATCTTTGTAGCTAATGGTACATTCATTTACAGGGTAAAAGAGTCATTGTTATGCACATATATTAAAGTAATAATTAGCCTGCCATTACCCGGCCGTTGCCTTGAGTCATATGTGTGCTTTAATGCACAAAGAAACAAGTCATGTTATGAATCTCTTGATAATTGCTCTTTATGTTGTGGGGGGGGAAAGATCACATAAACACATAAAAACTCCATTAAAGCATTAAAGGAGCATCAATATGTTTATAATACATAAAATCTCTACTACTAACATAAAGGGTACTAAACATTCTCCATCTGTTCCCTTTGTTGTCAGTTTTATGACTGTTTGAACCACACACACATACTACACAAAAGGATGCACCACCCTAATTTCACCCAAAATGAAAACCGTGGTGTTTTAATGCAGAGGTTATTAAAATGTATCTGACTGATGGCTGAGGAGACGAGAGGCTGCCGACCTTTTCTCTAATCCATTTTACAAAGACTGATCGATACTAATCATGTGACTGACTGTGTGCATTGTTATCAGCGGGGTGCACAGTTAAAAGCAAGAAAGTGTGTGTGTGT
>OMOW01101776.1:0-11576 GCA_900312555.1 Lamprogrammus exutus | reverse complement strand
CATGTCCAGGATACAGCATATTTCACCAGTGGTACACATGCCACAGTTAGAGAACCACAGATGTATGCCACATGTTTGAAATATGCTGTATCCTGGACATGCCACTGGTCAAGTTGGATTTGTTTTTGGATTTGTTTTTTGGATTTGTGTCCTATTTTCTACTCACTCCTGCCTTTTCATTGATTACATGAAATACACTCAGCTTTTTACATGTTGCATATACCATACAGCTTAAGTTCATATATCACTCTATATCCCTGCAACATTAAGGATTGTATGTAATGTATAAAGTATCTGTCTCACTCCCTCTTTCTCCGTTTCTCCAAATTCAATGCACAACTTTTCCTCAAACTCTTTAAAAGCAGTGGAAATATTAGAATGTGGACTCTGACAAACTGGTTGCAGCAGTCAAGATAAGGTATAAAAAAGCAAACAAAAGTAAAGAAAGGTTTGATTAAATGACGGGTGCGGTTTTGTGCATCAGTTATCATAGCTGGGCAAACAACTCTGGCTCGTTCTCTCAATACTTTGGTTAACGCTTGAGCAAAATGTCAAGTGTTACGCCTGTTTTTTAACCCTTTAAACCCTATGCAGAACTTATTGATATTTTTTCTAACTCTTCTCTCTATTCTTTTATGATCACATTCGATTTTGCATATAGTTGCTTGTGCCAAAGACTACATGTTTCTGACCTCCAACTCAATAGAAACATTGTTAGTGGACCACAGTTTATCTGCAAAATGTATATCTATGACAAACATTAACTTTAAATCCTCATTGGTGGCATTATAAGCAGTTTTATTTCTGCAAGTGTTACATAATAACCCAGAGTTACGTTTTATTTCACGTCTCGCCCACAGATTGCTTGACCTTGAATATGAATAACTTCAATCAAAAATGGATTGATGGTAGAATGAATGGAAGTATAACTGAGGTTCACCATACAAGTTCTATCTCTGTTGTAAATGTCAAGTTTCAGGCAGACTCACCCAACATAGTTATTGCAGCCTGTGCTTGTCACTGATGGATGCCTCTGGGCAAAGCTTGTGTTTTACCACAGCCAGCAGAAAGCAGGTTCAGGCAAAGTGTAGCTCACCAAGCATGAAACCTTATTTGATTCGCTATGAGAGAGAAGGAAGGTGGATTTGGCCTTTAAAGGGTTTCAGGAAGATTTAGTTCTTGTTGGAGCCTGCCTTCATGCTGCTGTGTTTAGTATTGGTGCTACAGGGAGTGGCACAAAGACTAAAGATGTACAATGAATGATACAAATGCCATAAATAAAAAATCTCAGCATATCAATTGATGGCAGGAAACAGCACAAATCCATCTTAAACAACGTTCAGAACAAGAAAAGGCTTCAAAACTGATTAAATGTCTGAGGGCATGGTGTATGGGTATTTTTATTTGTGTGTGCGTGCGCTTGTACACGATCACACACAAGGGTGTGCCAGCATGAATCAAATAACACATGCTGCATCCAAACCTCCATGTAAATGTGTAACGGTAGGGCAGGTAAAATAGTTTATGTTGAAATTAAAACCTAACACGGTGACATGACTCAAAATGATGAAAGCAGCTGTCTGCATGAAGTATGTACAATAAATGCATTCACTTTGATATGTTGTTTTTGGTCACTAATATAGATTTTGTTTTACTTAACCTTACCCCATTTCAAAATGCCAGCTTGACTGAAGGGTCGATCCTTTTAACCACTTCAACCTAAATGTCTCTTTGGCAAGTCCATCATTGCAAGCAAAAACACATTTTCCATGTCCAAGAATTGCTCAAAGTTACATAACTTTTTTATCTTGACAAAATGCCAGTTTCCAAAAACCATAGGAAATGATTCATAAGAATCTAAAATTTCCATTTTATATTATTGTGCATAAAATTGCATATTATGTCTTACATTTGAATATTTCATTCACTAAAACCTGATAAATTTGCAGTGCCACCATTAAAATCTTGGGTAGATACCCAAAAGTATCTGAAAGCCAACACAAAACAGTTGTTCATGCAGTAGAAGTGACTCCAGTGGCATGCAGCTAATTACTGTTGTTCAATCTTTGACCTTTTGGGTTGTGATGGGTGTGGAGACACACACAAGACATTTATTTAGTCAATCAGGAGCAAGAGAGATTCACTGATTCTTTGATATGTTGAGAGGTGTGGTTTTACCTTAGGGTGGATGACATTCTTGCCTGACAAGGTTGAACCATTAGTTGCCCCAGGAAACCAAGCCTTAATCTGGAGGTGGGGTGGAGAAAGCAGAAAGTAAGACTTGTCGTAAATCAGTCAAGGAAAGGTAAATGCTAGAGTGAAGAGAAAGATGATGGGCAGTGTTTGCATCTCATAAAACGCTGTGACTTTAACTGTACTAGACACTTCAACATGGGGGAGCACGAGCTTGAGTTGGTTTGCGATTTTCCCCTTGACACACAGGGGACTCTCAAGAAACTTTATTACATAAGGAACCCCAAACAATTACATGTTAACAGTGTGAAACATTTATCAAAATCTGTCATTTAATTCATTGTAGCTTCAAGCGTGAATATGCAATGGCGCACTGTGGCAGTGACGCGGTTTCAAGGCTAAAAGGCACACAGGATTTGTGATACCTGTGATGTTTGTCTGAAGGCTGTTTACTTTGACATTTGATTTTGTAATAATTTGCAGAATTCTAAAAGTGAATACGCCTTTGCTGGATTTGTTGCCAATAACATTTGAATGACTTATAATCATGCCAAAAAAAGCAACAGCTGTAAATCTTGTTAACATGATAAGTCACAGTGATATGGCTTAACAATAGGAAAAGCAGAAATCAGAGTTAAATTCTGTTGGGTGCAGCAGTGTTGGGTGACTGACCTAAAGGCGTGGCATACGTGGGAACATTTTTAGTGGCTTCTTGGCTATGGTAAACAGCAGTTACAATATGTCTCTAATGTTTTCCAACTCAGTGCCAAAATGAAGATTTCTGATGAATCATTTTGCCAACTGTATCGACAGACAAAATGATGACTGAACCTATTCCATGAGTGATGAAAGAGATAATAAAAGGCCTGACATTGAATCTTTGTGCAGTTGTCCTTCTTCCAACATGGGCACCTACAACTGTTGGAATCCGAACCTGATGTTCCACTGTTCCTTATATGACTTATATTATGACTCCTATCTACAGGCAGCATTGCGGCTTGATGAGTAACATTATCACCTCACAGCAAGGAGGTCCTCGGTTGGATTGCGACTGTGGCCTTTCTGTGTGGAGTTTGCATGTTCTCCCCATGTCTGTGTTTCCTCTAAAGTGCCTGTGGGTGACGAGCTTGTCTGCCCAAGCATTAGCCCTGTGATGGACTAATGTGGTGTCTTTGGACCGTGGAAAATCTACCAAAACCTGATGTGCATTAATCAATTTTTTTTAAAGCCACCTGAGGACAGTCAGACCAGATCCAAAGTAGACATAAGGATAATTAGCCCTGATCCAAAATACAGTTGACCCTAAAAGACCAAATAGAGAAAACACCAACACTGACGGACACATGATGTGCAGCTTTTATTCCAAATTGTTCCTCATGTTGCAAAAGAACACCTTAATTTTTTCCTTGCACTTCAACTTGTGCTCTCTGTCTCACCTCTAAAGGCACATTTTCCTCCTGTGGTGGTTATGGCACACTGTGTGATCAGAGCTGATAGTTTGCCTGTTCAGATCCATTCGAGTATATCACGTATTGACACACAGATCCAAGACCTGGACCTACACGATTGGATTGGATGGAATATTATTTGGGACCCTGCCCAACTTAGGTTTGAGTCCTAGGAACTGAGTGGACCTGTGAAGACCTCTTGTGCAGGCTGCACAGCACCCTGCCTCACTCCGCTGACTGCTGGGATCCAGCCCCTTGGGGACCGTGCGCAAAAGAGGCAGGCATAGAGAATGGAAGGATGAATGGATGATTATACTGTAGTAACCATTGCAACATTCTGTGAATCTAGCATAGGGGTCTCCAAACCAGTCCTGCAGGTTTTCTATTATGCTATGTAACTACTTTCATCTGGTTGCCAAAGTTGCTCCCAGACTGTTTTTCGATTGTAAGACAAAGTATTGTTTAAAAACTACAAAAGTATATAGATTTACAATCACATAAGATAGGCCCATTACTCAGAGTATACAGAGCCAATTCATACTGATTTTAATCTGATGACGGTGTTTATATGACTTTTGAAAAAAATCAATTTGTCGCCTTAAACATTGTGGAGTGTAGGTTTTTAAGTGCATGACTGTGATTGTCTCTTATTATGTAGGAGCCAGAGACTGGTTTCCTAGATTTAGAGCTTTGCGCAGCTCTGTGGAAGGCATGCATTCTCAGTAAGACCTATAAATGCACCATCAATTAGCCAGTATGAGCTTAAGCCCAATATCAGGGTGCTCACAATTCACATGAAATGGAATTTATTTGCGCAAATAATTGTTTGCAAATTTCAAGTCATAAATCAAGTGGTTTTTAATTACACAAATGCGCTGCTGGCCATGCAAATCCTTCCAAACTAACACATGTTTGAGATGATGTGCTATTGAATGTGTGGACACACCTTGAGGATGTCACATCAATCACATGCAGCTAATTATGACACAGTGACAGTCTTAAAACCACAGTAATATAATGAGAAACTTTGACAAACATAAATGCACTGGAAGGGAATTGTTCACTTTTGCAGACTTGTGATAGCAAAACATTATGATCTGAAATGAATTGTGTAAAATAAACCCAGAAATGACAATATGTGGGCATTCACAGTGAAGGTGCAGATTGTGTAACATTGCCCACAGCTCTATAGGTTCCACACAGCAGAATGGCCAGAGCTCTGCAGCTGCTGATGAGAGCACAGCATGACATACTGTATGTAACTGCAGAATTGTGAGCAAGTTGCCTCATGCTTTGAGAGTGAAAAGTACATACATAGACTTCTCCCTCCCACAGGTTCTCTCTGGAGGACATGATCTGACACCCACATGGCACCATCAATATAAAGATTCACAAGTGTTCTTCATCTTTAGTGTGTGAGTTCATGTGAGAACAAGAATTGCTGGGAGACATGCCTTAATTTATGGAATGGAATATACTCAGTAGAATGCCAGAGGTGGCAGTGTTATATAAGCCTGTAAAATCAGTTTGGGGGTGCCTGAACATACAGAGAGAGACTCTGTGCTGGATGTTATACTGTAAGTGCACCTATTGTATATGTCAAATCTTTTATTTGTTCCTGCGTTGCTGACCTCACTTCACCTCATGCATGCCACACCTACAGTTCACAATTTTGTTTTTGTTTCTACCTCCGATTTTCTGTTGTTGGGGTCTAAGGTATCCTATGGTCTTTTGTAGCTGGTGCTTGTTTTTTTGTTCAGGATTGTTGCAGGACCTGACGATTACAAAGTTGGCCACATTGCTATGAGAACAACAGGGATGATTCCTGATGATATTGGTGACCGTCTGGCTCCTCATCAAGTTTCACTATCAGGTGTAAATTTCCCTTGGACCATGTTCCATGACAAAGTATCTTGAAAACTAAAGAAAAAATTGAAGTATTCGTGAGAGGATGAATATTTTCTTTTTGGTTACTACTGCTGTCCTACCATTAGGCCATACTTTTTTTGTACAAAACAAATACTGTGTCAAAGGATAATGGGAAACGATAATTAGGAAATTTACTAACCACTCCCCAGAGGACTTGAGCCTGTATATTAGCTTTCCTCTTGTGCCAAACAAGAATTTTGTACATAATGTACATTTACCATGAAATTTCCTGACCACATCCATGCTCCCCAGAGGATTTTAGATTGTCCATTAGCTTTCTTTTTGTCTGCAGTTTTGCATTAAAAGCATCTAATTATCCTTTGGCGGAATGCCATAAAATTTGCTGAGCAAATTTATGCTCCCAAGAGGATAAACCTGCTTGATTTTATTCACCCCATAGCAAAGTGCATTTGGCATCTCACAAGTAGAAAATGCTGTGTATTCTTCTGGTTATTCTGTGACAGTAATAATTGAAACCCCTCTTCCCTGATAAATGTTAACACGCTGTGGCAGTGATTCACCAGAAGAGTCCCAGCTTTACTTTGACCATGATTATATAGGTTGATGTGTGCAACATTCAAGTTCTCCCTAAACATGTTCAATGGAATTGATATTCCATTGTGGTACTTCTGTTTAAACTGATTAACTGTTCCTGGACACCATGACAGGCAGCATTATTGGGTTGAATGTGCATGATGGTCATGAATGGATGAAACTTGATTTTTGATTGTTTGATATTTGATGATGGCATTATCTAAATGTATTAATGAGCACAGATGTATGCCAGATGAATGCCTTAAAAATCATTACACCTCTCCAACCAGCCTGCACAGCTGTAATCATCTATTACATGCCACGCCACAGTCTACCATTGTGCTATTGGAACACTGGAGCCCTAAAATTACTTGATGAAAGTAAGTTCATCGTATTAATTATCATTACATATAATGTGCTACAAATCAGTGGCAGGTCGCCCACGCTGGCATTGGGAGGCACAGGCGGTGACTCTCGCATTTAACATCACTGGCTGAACAGCAAGATCTCTAGTTAGATCTCTTCCTTACAGTGCTGTAGCAAGTCTCCAGACACACTCCCCGCTCAAACTGGGACCTTCCCGACTAACATCCAGTCAGATTAGACTTCTGTGCCTGCTCTTCACTCCGTAAAAGAAGTGTTATTGGTTTTGCCAACACAATTGTACCCATCCGTGCGTACATTTCAGGGAGTTTTGGCACATCAATGGCATTTCATCAGGAATCTCTGACCAGCCTTTGCTGCTCCAAGTCAGAGGGCAGGAGAGACTAATAAAACAATAAAGAGGGGAAATACATTGTTTATAATGTATTTGAAGCTATTTCTGACCAGTGACTACACTTTGAAATACACCTGTTATGATATTTTGGTGGTTGAAAATAAATATATGCATTTTTAGTGATGCATTTAGGAACAATCAAATTTTCCTTCTTCCCTCTTATGGCCACATGGTTGCCCCCTACTGACCAGCCGCCACAGCTACAAATATGTAACAACACATAGTATTTTTTGAAGAAAGAAATGTCATATGCTAAAAAAGAGGTAGCAGGGTTAGAGAGGTGGATTTCATCTGCACAATCTGTATAGTCCACCGCACCCACTTCCCAGTTCTTTACATTGTCTGCAACATGTGGTTAAACAAGCCTATTTTTCACTTGAAAAACTCTTGAAAGTTCAACTTTAAACCATCCACAACGTATTTCCCAAGTACTCTGACTTGTGTGATGTCATCCTCTGCCATTCTAGAAGACTTCAAATGAGATAATTTATCACTCAATGTCAGAATTAATTACCATTGTATGAAGACAATTAATGCGGCTGTCATACAAACTACACACCTAAACACACAAAGCTTGTAATTTGTTACACTCTCAAGGTCATTATCCTGTTGGAGGAGCCAATACCTGCGACTGAGACCAAGCTTTCTGACACAGGGTAGTATGTTTGGCTCCAGAATGCCTTGATAATCAGCAAAGCAATAACATAACTTAGCCTCTTCCAGGTTTCACAGTCGGGATGTTCTTTTCTTTGAAAGCTTCTTTTTTTCTTCTGTGAACATAGAGCTGGTATGACTTCGCAAAAAGCTCTCATTTTGTTTCATCTGTCCAAAGCACAGTATTTTTGTGTTTTCAGCAGCCCATTGTCCTGTGTCACTGGTGATACTGCAGAACAAAGGACACTCCACATTTACAAGATCACAAGATATTTATTCAGAAAGAGGAAATTGGTCATATTCCATCATCCTGCTCGTTCATATACATTGAATCAGTGCATCTCCATGTGTGCATCTCAAAGACAGTGACTGGCAACATGCACGCAACAGAGAAATAACTTTTGCTTTGCTGATGGAGATTTTTGATCATCAGTGATCATATATTCTGATCAATCCATCTCTGTCAATTCCTGCAGATTTTCTGTTTTATCTTAGGGTAACATACAAGAAACAGAGGAATATCACTTAACATATTAGCTTTCTGTGGAAGAAGCATCAAAATATATGATTATCCTGAATATTTCCAAACGGTCAATCAGTCTGACGCTTTTTGCCACCTACTCTTTCTCTGTTCAGACTCTAAATGGAGAACTATGATTTGAAAGATCATATTTACTGTTCATGCATATCAATTTCATCACAGAATATGCCCATAGTTTTATTTTTATGGTGTATTGTTCGAATATTAAGCTTTCTTGTCATTCAGGTTTTATGAAGATTCAGGTGCTTGTTTGTGAAGGGATGGACAGAACACATTGGAAAGTCTCGTTCCCAGAAAGCTGGAAACCAGATGCTCTTTGCAACCTCAGAGGGGTGGACAGGACGTGGCTGATTGTAATCGTTTGAATGTGGCGTCTATAAAAACTGTTATGCGCCCTCATAGCTCAACTCTGAATGCACTTCACTTTCTCAGCAGCTCAGAACCTGTGCGACCCACTTAAGTTGCCAACTCTGTATCAGGCCCTTAACCACAACAACAACCAACGATCCTTGTATCTGATGGGTAGCACCACATGTCACCTAGGCCACAAGTGAAATGAAAAAAAGGTACGAAAAAGGGGGGAAGGATACAACGTACATTGTTACTGATGAAAAGTTAATTCATGTTAAAGTTCAACTCTATATTAAGTCAAATGCCAAATACCATCTCAGCGTAGCTTTTGGAGGCCTCTCAATTGTGTATTTGATTGATTAATGTTTTTTCAAAGCAATAAAAGAAAACTAACACAGCAGCAAAGAGGCCAAGTATGTGTGTGCATGATCTTCAGGTGCACTAAAAACAAACAGGTCTTGCGAAACAAAAATGAGAAATAGTGGTTATATTTGTGCGAAACACTGATTTAGATCATCAGTGTTAAAGTTCCTCTCTCATGAAGTGTTTAAAAGAAATATTTTTTCTACCCTCTGCATTTATCGTACAGGTATTGTTGGGTGTGGTTGGTCTTTCACACATCTCATTAACTGTTTTGATGCTTGTCTCATTTGTTAACAAATCAAACAAACACACGCACAAAAGGCCCTGCTATTGAGGATACACACATTAAGGACACACAGACTTCATGGATGTGCGCAAACACATATGCACAGACACACAGATTTATTTTCTTTTGTCAATGAATGGACTGAAGTGGTATTTGATGCTTTCTGCACTGCCCTGCTTTGCCTCCACTATGCCAGTTAGATCGTACCACAGGGTGTGGCTGAAAAAGTTTGAGTCACTTTATAAAAAGGTGTAGCCCGGCAATTTGGCACTTTCTGGTTACGTTGCGATATTCTGCCTGTCCCATATTCATGGCTTGCAGAAGAAGACGTAGCCAGTGTCATGGGGTATCACTATAGATATTACTTCTTACAAAAATACATCCTCTTAATGGCTAAGCATAGTTTTTTCTGCATGCATTGACTATGAAATGTCATGGGAAGTTAACATTTGTAGAATCACCCTTATTCCACTGAAGGTGTGCATCATCACATTCCTTTCCATAGTTAAAAGTTCCTTTTGTTGAACTATATCATTTTTTTTGTAGGACGGTGAGGGAGGGTGTAGTAGTAGCCGTACAGCTGAAATTTAGTATTTCAGTATGAACTGCATTTAAGAAGCTTTAGCACAGAAAGAAAACAAAGGAAAGGAACTTTGACTACGTGATATATGTAAAGTTAAATCTGAAATCAGATATCCAACAGATAAAAAGAACAATATAATCAAGAAAATGTTGATTATTACCGATAAATGTATGTTAATACATACATTTTTTAATCTATTTTCCCCCCAAAGTGGATAGAAAACATTTTCTTAAATTAAATCCTTTAGTTTATACTTAGAATACCAATGGTTGATGATAAAACTAAGAGAGACTGATTAAAAAAATAAATAAATTGTATTTGTGATATATTAGGTACTTGGTTTAGCCAATAGTCAATGTTAAACATCTATTGTGTTCTAGTCCAATCCACTTTTTAGTCAGCTTATAAATGTAATGTAGCGAATAATGTTTCCATTTTTGTGAAATTGTTTTTTTCAAATCTATCCTTTCTAAGATTCTCACATTTTGCATTAAGATTTACATTCTCGCGTTTATATGTCTCTTCCTTCAGGAATACATTGGCAAATCCTACATGAGCCAGTGACAATCATACAATGTAAATTCCAGTTTAATTAAAATGTTTCTGTCACCTATACATAGGGGTTAAATCAGGATTTTGGGAGTGGTGGTACTCAAATGTTTGCATACCACTGTACAACAAATCCCACAGTGCTTTCCAGGAGCTATCTGGTGTCCTTTAAGGGATCCCATCCAGCAAGTGCAGAAACATTTAACATATTTAGTTTTGTCCATAATGCCGTGATTACATTGATCACTTATAAAAACATTTATAAGATAAAAATTCACAACACAATCATCACTACATACAGCAAGTGTGTTGATTGTCTGCTGTCTGTCACTGCTCTAAGCCTTTTAGAACAAAAAGCAAATACATACATTGGAAGTCAGTTCCTGTAATCTCAAATTTCAAAAGAAACACTGCAAAGGTAAAGTACTGCATATATACTGAAAGAAAATGTGACTAATTCAGTTCCTTTATTTAATTAATGTAATGTCATAGAGTAATGCTAACAAAAAACACTACAGAAATACCGTGAGGAGTAATCAGAGAGCAACTTCCTGTGAGTAGGAATCATTCGTCAAATTTCTGCCTATTTGGTTGTGTATGTATCATGGCTGTACCATGAAGCCCCATTTACACATACGTTGGTTGTAAAACATGTTTGGACATTAATATGTTTAAGATAAAATTGCATTCATAAATTGCTGATGTTAGCTAGTTAACTTAAACAAGGTGCTCACTAGCTAGCCAGCTGCATTTTGCTATCTTAATTGCACTGATCTTGATAATAATATGTTTGGACAGTTTAAGTTTAAGATAAAAATCACTGTATTTAAAATAGAAATCCAGTCCAACCATCGTTTTAGCATCCCAAAAGAATGTGTCTCAAACCATGTGTCATGGAGGTCCAAGAACCTGCAGGTTTTCAGTCCAACCATTGCTTTACCAGCTTGATTCACCAATCATCACAACCTCAACTGAGAAGAGCTAATCAGTGAATCCAACTAGTGCAGCATTTGTTTTGCAGAGATGGTTATTCACAGATGACTTTTTGCTCTCACCAATGTTAGTCAGGGCTTGTCTCGACCACTAAGGTGTGGCAGTAAATCAGTTCCTGACTGATTAGATGACCTTGCCCTGGTCGAGCCAAATCAGTAATGAAATGTTTTGCACAGTAAAAGAGTTGATGATGATATGGGGAACTATTGCAGAGTTACGCAAAACACTGTCCAAAATTGAATGGAATGCAGCTGGTAATAAATGTGCAAAAGACATGCCAGGGTGAATTCAATGTCATGTACTTAGTCCTTCTTTTTTTAGAGGATCCCCTTGCCAAGTTTCAGTGGAGTAAACACCCATTTAAACTTGGCAAG
>OMOW01101773.1:0-19356 GCA_900312555.1 Lamprogrammus exutus | reverse complement strand
GGAGTGATAATAAGGCTCAGAGAATGTATAAAGTTTAACTTTTGACTCTTCGATGAAAGGAGACTGACACACGAGCCTCTTTCAGCAGCTTCAGTCGTAACTTGGAGTGCACTGAAGTTGCATCTGTACGAAGCAAATTACAGTCCTCCTAAACCCAAAGAAGTGAACACTAGACATCTTTATTGCTCTCCCAGAGACAGATAGATCTGCAAAATAAATAAGGTTTTTGACTGTGATTAAAAAAAAGCAATACCAAAGATTCGCTGCCATTTTACTACTGAATATATAAAATCTGAAATGTCTGTTTTGACAAAAGGGTTTAGAGAATAACCAACTGGATTCAACATGCCTATTGTCAACATAATATAATGTACGCCTAATTATTTTAGTTTTGCATTAGGTTCAAATGATCGTAAATCAGCACCACCTGACACTCGACCACATATACAATAAACTCATTCATCGTAGTTCAATGTTTGATAGTAGTCCTCTACTCTATCTTTTGCCCGAAGTACACAATCAAAAGTGTAATGACTTGAACGAGAATAATGTGTATCTCAGGGATTTGAGTGTTTTAATACTCCTTCATTATGTTAGTACTCGAACTGTAATGGACCTAGACGTGTGTAGAGGTAATAAATATTGTGTAACTTAGGCTCAGTTAACGCATAAGTTACTGTCACACATCCATGTTGTGTCCAATCAGCTCACAGCTCATGGTGGGAGGAACCGAGTCTAGTGGACACTAAAGCGTGTGAGTCCATAATTGTCCAAAAAAAAAAGTGGATTTTTTTGTTGCTCAAAGTCTGAAATGTATTGTCATATATTGACTTTACTGCTAAATATTCCATATCGCAGGACATCTCTGGATATCTCTGACAATTACAGAGACAATGAGATTATTTTGCCATGTAGGAATAATTCTAATGATTGAGAACAGAATAGCAGAAAAAAGATGAACATTTTACCACATTTATGATATCATTTCATCTGAGAGAAACAAACTGTGCTACTGTCCACACATCAGCTTCATGTGCAGCATCACAAGTGAGCAACACTTGGACCTGGAGTGGAATACAAATTGCATATTTTGTAGTTTCTAATCAGCCTGGTATTAATTTGCAGCTAACTCTTAAGCACACTTAATGACGTTATTTTTCCCAAGACCTGATTATAATCATAACAAAAGCGTCATTTTACTAACACACAAATGGTATTAACCTCTAATTTCATTGAGAATGGAGACAAAGGACTGGGTGTTTATCATGGCCATGGATTTGTTTGGAATATCTCATCGTCCTTTTACATATTAAACTCAAAAATCATCATGACAATTGAAAGAGCATTGCCCTGAATGGTTTTGGTTTTAGGAGGACTTGATGAAAAAATACATTAACTTGTGTAAGGTCAAACATTATGATTTCTTGACACAGACATATCAATCATCTCACATAATCTCTGTTCTTTGCAGCAAATAATAAACCGCATTATCAAGATCTGGTAACCTCGTGGAATATAAAATGGGATCATTTGCATAGAAATTGATTCTATCCCCTGGAATATTTGAGTGATGACCACAAATTTCAATTAAACTACAGCAGACAATAGGTGTTTTTTTAAAGAGAGAGTTGGCATTAGAAATAGATTTCCAATTTCCTGCATTGGGAACATTTTAACACAGCAGCACACCTGATGATAGCTGGTGGTATTCATCTGTGGCCAGCCCTTTTCAGCAGTCTTTCTCCGCAATTATTTCCTCATGTCTGCCAGTCAAGGCTTTGTCTGCTACAAGTTGTGCCAGTGAGTTTTATGCCTGGATCAACCAGTGACTTACAATATACTGCGCTCCTCAGGATCCTATTAGGAGCAAACTTCTAAAACCAACTGAAGAGAGTCGCAGAGGCCTGACATTGATTTTTAACTGCAAGGAGGAACACTGCGCTATGTTCTGAATGGCAAGCTTTGAAGCGGGTTAAAGCCATTTTGTATCTGCTTAAAAACCTTGAGGCACAGTGAGGTGTCATGCAGCATCAGATGGTGTATTGGTGCTCAGCCCCCCCTGCTGTGTCAAGGCATCAAATTGTCCCTCAACTCAAGGATTCCTTCCCGGAGGAAGATGTCTCTCGTATATACTGTGCTCCAACCTGGGAAATGGAACCCGTGATGATTCTCACTTCTGTTTCCAAGGCCAGGCTTTTCATGGCACCGAGCCAGCATTTGAATGGCAATGGTAAGAGTGTGAATAATAGCGAGGAACATTCTTTTCCCCCCCTTCAGTCTCCTCCAACCATTAAGCGGTGACTTACTGACAGAAAGGCAGGTTGGTGTCAGGGTCCAGGTGACAGGTGCCTCCATTGTAGCAATATCCGTCACACAGCTGACAGCTCGGCGCTATTCTACCATTTGTGCAGCTGGAGGGGTGAAGAAAGAAATGGATTCAAGTGGCAAGAGGAACATTGGACTTTTACAGGCACCAAAAACTGACTGTGATGTTGTTGTCAACTCTACATAATTGATAGAGAAGAAAAGGTGTTCAGCAGCATTTTAATTCACTGACATAACCAGGACCTAAATTGCTCCAGGGCCATTTCAATAATTGCGACCTAATTCAGGAACACTGTGAAATGATTGGTTTTTCGTTGATGAAAAGGACAAAAAACCCATAGTATTATGGCAAAAAGGGGGATGCATAAAATATAGAGCCGATTCCAAGCACTCACTTGCAAACCACATCTCCTGTCTCCTCGTTAATGAGGCAGGGAGCACCGTGGCATCGAAGACACTTGTCCACCTCACACTTGTTTCCCTCATACCTGGTAGGACACACACACTCCACATAGCCGCTGCTGGATAATGTGCAGGCCTTGGAATTGACGCAGTAGTGATGGCAGATGTCTGAGAGAGAAAGAGAGACGGAGCAGTGTGCAATGAGAAACGAGGAGCACAGTTTAAGTTGGTTTGATTGGAGTTTTACAGGTTTTTAATGGGACTTAATTATCCACGTCAAATGACATCTTAGCCACAGATGAAAAAATATCGCCCAAGAGTAGGAAAATACTAATGACGTGCAATTGAAATGGTTTTCTAGCAACTCATTATGACAAAGGATTGCAAAGGAAAATATAGTATCAGTTCAGCACAGAAACAGCCAAAGGTTGTTTGACAGTTGCATTTTGACGTTCTTTGTCTTCAAATATAGGTAAATGTGGTGTTTATTGAAGAGAAAGCCTGAGGACTGTTTTTGTTTTGGCTCGATTTCTCTGTGAACTTTGAAATCCTCGTCTCTATAGTCTTTGAGGAAGCATAACTGAATTTAAATCAATGTTTTTTTTGTTTTGTTGCTGTTGTTCTGGGTGCTCAGTTTGAAAGGCTAATGTCAATCACATGAAGGCCAGCAGCATGATAATAACAATTTGTTGTTTTTGCTGCCACTTTAGAAGTATTGCCTGCAGGACTCACGGTAAAGACAGCGGTCTCCGGTATATTCCGCCACGCAGCGGCACACCGGCTGGTTCCCCTGAGTCACATCGCACGTTCCTCCATTTAAACAGTAGTTGTCACAAACTCTCCTCTCACAGAACGGTCCCGAGAACCCGACAGGACAGCGGCACGTAGGCTTACCTGGGCAAAGGAAATAAGGAAAGATGAAAACAGCCACGTGTGCGATAATACTGTGCCACTGTAGCGCTGTAAAATAGAGCAAAATACTGAAAACTAGGGCTTGAAATGAAAAAGATTAAATCATTGTCTTGCTCTTTATGGTTTCATAATTACATTAGAATCTCATCTCAACGTGTACTTTAAATATACATACATTTTCCCACCTTTCCTAGTACCACTCACATTCATTTACATGCATGTTAAAGCGTAAATAAAACTTCGAAAATCAGCTAAATGTTTTTTGTTTTTCTTTAAATGTCACACCATAATTAGAATGAAAACGATATAAATTGACCTTGGTGTACCCAAACAAACCAACAGTAGATTATGTGACCGTAAATCAATTTAGTAAAGAATCATAATGATCCATAAGCACGATATGGTAATCTTGCACTTCCATAGTTAAAAACAGTATTAAACCGGCATGTTTAGATTTAGCATTTCTGTGCGTTGTATTCTAAATTTTGACTCAAACTCAAACACACCATTCCAGGGACTTATTCTCATTCTTATAGTGAGCACACAAAGAAACCATTGCTTTTTTTAATCCACAGGTAATATTAGCTCATATATATGATGTGGTGTCAAACGCGAGTGTTTGTCTAACATGCCCTCCGCCGCTTTACAGCTTGGGGGTCACCTCCAGTGTGTAATTGGCTGTCAACCTGTCAATCAAAATTCTACTATAAATGGAAATGATACACCCACAATTGACAAGTGTTAGATCTAGTAAAGTAAAAAGCATCCAGGGTTACTTCAGTGAAAATACCGGCAAAGATTGAGCCTTCAACACATCAATATTTGGTGAGTTACTTAAGTCTGGGTAGCTGCAGAACAGGTGGAGTAGCAATAATGTCCCCCAGCTCCTCCTAGGGGCTGCATGTAACAGAGTGAACAGATGGATGTTTTCTCTCTTTGTCTCTTTCCTGCTTGAGTAGACACATTTATTCTAGCTTCTTCTATCTCCAGGCTTACAGGTTCAGTCAGCAACCAAAGCTCCTGACAACAGGTAAAGGATCAGAATGCGAACAGAAAAGCTAAACAGAAAGCCGCACTTTTCGTACAAAGTTCTGGAGTGCACTCATTTACCATCCATTTGGAAGCAGGACCTTGAGATTCTCTTAACTCTCTTTTTGTATATGTTTTCATGTGTGTTGGTTGGTTTGCCTGTCTGTTTGTTTGTTGGATCACCCAAAAAGTTATAAACTGATTTGAAGGTTATATTTAAGAAAGGCTTTTTTCTTTCACTATGCTGCCTTGAACATGGAGGTTATACAGACCTTTCTCATCTGTTTGTTAGTTTGTCAGTAAGATGTAAAGGTTGAGGGTGATAACTGTTTCATATGATTTGCACCATTCAGACATGGACCCATGTTTAGTGGCTTGTTGGGTCTTGGTGGAGGTTTGCAGTGTAATGAGCGCAGTTGAAAATGTGAGAACAAGGCACACACAAACACAGATTTGACCATAGATCCTTTTGGTGACCAGAAACGCAAGCAAAAGCAATTCCAGTTTGACATTTTCAGGATTTGTTTACTCTCTATATTGCAGGGAAATTATAATGAAGTTGTACATTAGCATTCATCTGTTGCTGGCTTAACGATGGTTCAGTTTCATGGTTGGGGCACAGTCAGCATCCTGGCCCACTGGTCCTGCCATTCTCACCTCAAATACACCAGACTCCACCTCATCAGTCACCTGTGAGTGCCGAGGAGCTCAAAGAGTCCTGAGGTCTGTGTGCCCGGCAGGTTCCTCACCTCAAACGATTACACGCTGCTCTTCTCTCCGATGCTTGTCAGACCCAGACCTCCTCCATCCTCAACTAGCACCGTGCTCCACGGCACCAAGCTGCCCGTCTTGACCTCCTCCACCACAACATACATCCTGTAACTCACTCCTCCTGCTGACCTCTACCTACACCTGCTGTGCCTGACACTTAGCTTTCAGAACTTTGTGAACACACACGGTGATAGCAGTCAAAACATAAACAACACCTAATCATAGGAAATATATAATGCATTTCACTCCTCCAGAGACATTGCACACATCTGAATCACACATAAATCATATCCTAATGGTTTAGACAATGATGGCCACAAAGTCAAACAAGTGCCAGAAACAGGTCTCTCCCGCTTGTGTTAAAAGACTTTTTCATAGTTTTCTGAACTCATAGAGAAAGAAAATGTGTTTTCCACCCTTTAATGTCATAAAAAAGAAAAAAAAGTGAAATGTGAATAACAGATGCAGCACCATAACAATTTTGTTGCCCAAAGTTCCATCGCAGTGCAGGCAAACCATTCAGTGGCAGATAAGAGCCGGATTTCAATAACATCTTATGTTTTGATGGATAAAACTCTCCAGCTTCAGTTGATGTTGAGGCTGCCTTCAGTTCCTTTTTATTACAAAAGCCGAGACTCAAGGTAGGCCATTTTACAATAAACTCCTTCACTCATCTTCCATCACTCATTTAGACTCTTTTACCTGGAGGGCGTGTACTCGCAGCAATGCAGCAAAGCCTCTTTTATGAAAAACAGGAGTTGCAAAGCCTGAATTAAACAACAGGCACTGTATCCCCAGCAGCACAACTAAAGCACTTTAACTGTCACTTCAGCAGTCCACCATGAATAAGAATTCAGTCCATTATCCAAAATCATGGTCGCTGCATCAAGCACAAAACAACTGATTCAACAACAGGAGCCCTGCTTCCGCAAATTCAATGCTGAAGCCCCAACTGCAGTGATGATAGCGAGACTCCATAATGTGCAACAATAAAGGCTTATAGGGTTTGGTATTTTGGTGTGTGTTTCAAAACACTACTTGAGATGGGAATAATGTTTGTAATAATTTCAGTTTAGTTTCTGGTGTGCAGACATGGTTCTAAAAGAAAAAGAACATGATTTTAAAAATGACCCGTGGTGAATCGTAGGACGGCCCAAATCACAAATCTCAATGGACAACACATGTAGAGTGCCCCCCCCCCACTGTTTGACTGACTGAACCAAAATCCCGTCTCACATTCAAATGTTATTTAGTGAACACATCTTAAATACGTTCCAAACGATCAAGTAAGGTTCTACTATTAAACATGGATGTGCATACTTCCACATTTCTGTTACTATTACACAAGCCACAGTCATCGTATCATGACAATTGCTCAGATTAACAATGTCATCAACATATTCATATTCATCAAATAAATTACTGGATAGAACCACAATAGTTGTGATGAAACCAAGAGAGCAGGACCATCACTGAAACACTACCTAAAATGAGGGAAATATTGAGCTTTAAAGAAGACAAATGTTATTGAAAACCATAAAACCATGATTCATTGCTTCAATGTGTAACAAAACAAAAAAGGATTGAATACAATGAAATAAAATAAAATAAAACCACTAACAACTAACAACAAATATTGTCTGAATTATGTTATGTTAATTATGTCAACATACAGTAAATATGACTGTGAAAGGGGCGGACACAGGAATGCCTGTGAATCACAATGCAATGCCTGCAGCTCTGCATGGATTGCTTCGAGAAATCATACCTCCGGCGAGCGAGGAGAAATGATGCAGGTAGTGTTTGACAGCAGAGCGAACAGGATTTGAAGTGGACTTACCCAGTGGTGACCCCATACAGGTTCCTCCGTTTAGGCAGTAGTCTGTACAGTGGTTGACCTCACAGCGCTCACCAGAGAAGTCAGGCCAGCAGTAACATCTCCACTCTCCTTTTTCATTTGACAAACAGCGGCCTCCATTCTCACAGGGGGGTTGGCACAGTTCACCTGCAAAACATCCAAGACCGTATCTCTGACTGGGCTGCACTGTGTAGCAGTCAATCACATCAAATTGTGCTATTCTACAAATATGAGACAGCGACAGCGTTTGAGGTGTGGACCTGGATTTTTCAAGCGGATTCAATTTTTTTCTCTCTCTCTCTCCAGAGCTGGAAAGAAAACTTCAAAGCGAGCACTTGATTGACAGGTGGACTGTGCGCGGGAGAAAGCCGTGTTCAACTTCAACCTACACAAAATCTTCACAAGACTACTTTTATTTAATTTATGTGTTTTCATTAGTATTCAGCATGAGCAACGCACCTATTCTTATATCTACTACTGCATCATAAAACAGGACCCAGGTGAGGCATTAAGTAAAAGGAATCAGCCTACCCGAGATGTTGACGTCACTGCAGCTGCCGTTGAGCAGTACCTTCCCCTCTGGACAGATACATTTTGCACCAACTGGGTTGAGCAGGCACATGAAATCACAACTCATTCTAAGGCATGGGTTTGATGCTGTTGAGAAAGTTATAAAAGACAAAAGCACCATCTGTCATTCTCATTGTAGTGAAAGTGGACCTGTTTGTGAACATTTGTTTGTTCCTTCCTTGGAAAAGCGAATGGATTTTACTTTCTTTGAATACTGATATTTTCTTGAAGCACAAAGAGGCATTGGCCTAAAGAGTATGAATAACTTCACACAGACCTCATCGACAGACTGAATGAGAAAAGAATGTGGGACGTGTCAAGAATTTGTCTTTGTCCAACTGATTAACAGTGCTTTAAAGTGCGAGCTATTGCCATTCGCAGCTACACTGAGTAGACAAAATAATGTACACAAGTCACGGAAAAGCACTAACTCTGATTAAATCCAAGCACTTGTACAAAGTTGGGTGATAAACAGTTGAATGCCAACAAGCGGTCTGTGTAAGCTGTTACAGAGGTCTGACAATCACCGCTTCACACTTGAAGTCCGCATTCAAAGCAATATGATTCAACTAACAGAGCTGGTTACGATAATCATCCGCAATCACAAGTTGAAACTCATCACAGGGACAAAACGGATATATTGTAAGGAACTGGGAATTACATTTAGATACGATGAATATACACGATGTGTTGCAGAATCAGAGTATGAAGACTTATTATGATTATAACATTTATATGCCTGAGTAACTCAATTTACAATCGCATTATCTAGGTCTGTTACTTGGGAGTAACTTTGCGTCTTTTTATATTGATTTCAATCCAGTCATGGTGTTCACATTACATTTGAAATAGCCAATTTGTTGCCTTAATCAGAGTGTAAGTTTTAATGTGTATGTAAACATAAACGTTATATAGGATTGTTTACATTCAGTAATGCCAGTTCTAAGTGAAGTTAAGACAATGCTCATGTGTTCTGATATACAATGCTCTGTGATGCATTTTTACATATTGTGAGTGAGTCTGTCGAACCTGGCAAGTTCGACGACATAGCTGTCAGTCAAATGACTTTTGCTATCCTGGTGTGTTACCAGTGGGAGACATGGGGTGGGCAGATAGACAGTTGGATGTGCCGGATGTGCCAAGTCAGTTTGTCAGTTTCTCTTACTTTTGAGACTTTTCCTTGGTTGTGTACCTGTTTTGAGTCAATATATAAAGTTGGAGCTGGTTATTAACACCTGTCTCCTTTCCCTGCTGAGGCGCTTAAAACATGATGTGTTCTTTACACATATGTATGTAGGGTACACACTGTATACGCTAGACACATCAAGCCTCCATGTCATAGCTTTTCGCAAGCTGTGCACAATTTCTGCCCAAAGACTACATGGCTGACAACATGGCTGGCCTAATGAGTCACTGGGGAATGGAACAGCTGCCCTTTAAGTGAAAAAACAGACCAAGACTGATCTGTTTGAAGCTCTAGGACCATTAACACCAGAGATGTTACAAATAACTGGAGTAGAAAACATTGAGAGGAAGAACAAGGCTGTATTGATTGGCCATGTCTATGGAGCTGATGAGTTTCTTCTTTCACACACCTGGAAAAATCACGTCTCAAAAAGTGTGTAAATCAAACATTATGTCAGAAAAATCTTTGCTGTGTCAGGTTGGTGTGATTTAACAAGGCCGACCGGGAGAGCAGCACGTTGTTGAATAGACTTTCTGTATCTGTATGTTTTTAAAGACCGTCGGTGTCCTGATCACACTGTGTGTATTTATTCCATCATGATCACAAATCAACAATGGGAAAAAAGACCTTGGAATATGCTGGCAGCGCTGGCAACTGCTATGATGAGTGTGATACAAAGAAGCTCAGCTATGTGAAACAGCAGCAAACAATCTAGTTGCCCAAATAACAGGTCGTCATTAAGAAAATAATTGACCACAGAATGAGGCGATGGACCAATCAGAGTTGTGCATTACAAAGAGCCGTATTTTGCACATTTGGACCTTCTTAATGCTGTAATGTTAGCTGGAGTCTTCATCTTCAAGATTGCTTCTCTTCTCTAATCACCTTGTCAGGGGGTGAAATTGTGCCAGAACATCACATTGACCTGTTCTGGTCAAAATGTCTATTTTTGAACTGTCCCTCTTCACATTATGTCTTCCCCAGAAATCCTGCACCAACCGAAAATACTTAAATTACTGAAGAAGACTACCAGTACCACTAAAATGCCATTACCCTGACATGTTACATTTAAACAGGATGCGCAGATGGCTTGCTTTTATAGGTTTACTATAATTCCTTAACAAAACAATTGTATTTACTTATCGTTTATTTTCTGAAAAAGAGGCCACTTACCATCTGGCTGTTTATAACGGTGGGAGATCAAAACATTAGTGGGCTTCTCCACACCCAAACTGAGGAAATCCACTGACTGTTTTCCATACTTGTGAATCTTGAAGACTTCATGTTTTAGCCCAGTTCCGTAGATGTAGTCCTCAAATATATCAATCCTATATGGCTGGGAAATTCCTGTTGTGTAAACACAGTATAACAAGTAAATAACAATTCCCCATACTGGGAAATGAAAGTTTATATACTGAGGTGGATCAAAGACGCAAAAACATTAAGTGTAGGTAGACACAGCAACACACATTGTTAAGAAGCTTATTGACAGCAGAGCTCCACAAGCAGTGTTATTGTTCCAAATCTTTTGATTGAAAAAGTTGAGGGCAACTTAAATTGTTTGGTCTTTCTTCTTCAGTTTGTCATTACCGTGTCTGTCACTGATTGTCACCAGAGGGTCCGAACCGTCCAATCTCATGCTCCCTATCTGCGAGAGCTCAGGGTCAGCCCAGTACAAACGCTGGTTGAAGTAATCAATGGCAAGGCCTAGGGGAGGATGAAGGGAAGAGATTTATTTATCTGAGGAATTATATAAAGATCACTATGGATATGTTCTAAGCGGACGACCCTTGAGGTCTCAGTAATGCTGTTGAGATAATCAAACACAGTAACATGTGGCAGATCAGCGGCATTTTTTAAACTTTCTCCCTCTGGCTGTTTCCATTCAAAAGTATTCAAAATACAACTTTGAAAAGTTTCCTGAGTCAAAACTACACAGAGCTGCCATCTTTTTGTACACTGCATTTTTTGTGCTAGAATTAATCATGCCTGCATTATCATTTCAAACCCATGACTCACTTTTACTTTCTCACACTGTCTGACTGGGTAATTGAGCACCTGGCCAGGCCGTTTAAACAGGTTTGCGTTTTTCCACAGATGATAAATTCCTCTTTTGTTGCCCAAGACAAAGCATGGGTCCCTTGAATTAAAGGAGGGCAAAGCAGCGCTTCAAAACTAGATCAGCACTAAGTGTCTCCCTGAAGAAAATACCAACAGAAATCAAGTGGCCCATAAGCCTTCCTGATATCTATGTTGGTCTTTGCTTATATATTTAAATACAATATCAAAGCTTCTGACAGGATGCTAGAAATGCAGAGCAGGTCGCTGGCCACATGCCACTGTTACACATTTTAAGCTGGAACTATGCATTAGTCACATTCACTTGTGCTTAGTCATCCAGTGTGTACATTTCAGGGGGGTGTTGGGAGGTACGGGGACCTGTGTGATATACATTTAAACAAGTGTGTCACAGAGGTCCTATTGCTTTCATTTCCTCTGGTGTGTTTGATGTTGACAGGGTTTCTGCACTCATGACTTATAACGTCAATGACTTGAATAATCACAAAGTTCAAGATCAACACACACCCAGCACGTCCTGTGGCCTTACCTTTTTAGCCATAATTTATGTTTTCGAGCAAATAACCAGGGTTGTCCATTTCTCAGACAATGGCTCGACTGAGTCGCTGCCAGCTCCAGCTAAATCAGTCATTTCGCAAGAATAGGGAATCGAAAGACAGCGTATCATAGCAACCCTCACTGTCTGGTGTCCTAAGATGATATATGAGCGGACATCCAGGACATAAAAATATCTTCATTGTTTTCACTTGCTTGACATGTCATGATAACAGTCTTTATTTAATAAGCTCATTTTTTTCATGAAGCTTTTGGGATATTTCAGAACTTTACAAAACATTTCCAGGCCTGGAATCATGAACGTTGAGACCCTGTATAGAAAATGTACATGCTGTGTTTGTTTTATCCATTTTACCTCTGTGTCATGCACACAAACATGTGCATTTCTACAAAGCAACAATACTGTGAAATTTAAAGATGAGTTTTTCAGAAATTAGTTACAAGAGCTGAACCAAGAACTGACTCTAGTCAATTATCAATCGATGACAGTACCCAGTGTCCCTCTACATACATCAGCGTATTGATACATTTGTACTGATAAATCTATGTACTGATCAAAATGCTTACTCGAGTATTAATGGGCTACAGAATTTTGAGTCAGTTGTTTTTTGTCTTTATTTAACTGAAGAGGCACCATAAAACTTTTCAATCCAAACTTTAAACTGTTGTTGAGGAAAAATATGTGAATCTATGGTGAAAATGTAACCGTCAAAACATATATTTATGCGATTCTATATGATTATTTCTCAGGGATGGTTTTACATGTCCTCTTTTAGCATTACTCTGACAGTTTGACTATCTCTCTAAGGTTTAAGACAGCTACTAATTCATAGCTGTCACATATGTAGAACCTAGATGAGTACATAAGTGTGAAAACAACCAAAACCCCCGGTATAAAATACTCAGGGCTCTATTTCAATACATACACAGGTTAAAGTTCTAAAAAAGAAAAATGGGCAGATCAAGGAAACGTAATTATTTTGTGGTATTAAAGGAAATAGCTACCTGTGGGTCTACGCAGGTTTTTCTCCAAGAGTACTCTGCGTAAGGAGCCGTCCATGGCTGATTCTTCTATATGAGAGTGATCACCTATTACACTCCAGTACATCATCCTGGAAGAGGCAAGGCGAAATCAGACCCTCGGGCCCTCTCCTCACACAATAGCACACAAATAGTACATCTCAGCAGTCATATAAGAAAATGGCACCCACGATGAGACAATTCTTAGATATTGATTATTTTGTCTTCCTGTCCTGAGAACATTGAGGGTGAATAAAGATTACTTACCAAATGAAGAAGTAAACACAATAAACACATTCAAATGATAATGGCACAGCATCACATTTACCGTGTCAATGCGAGCAAACGGTGTCGTGCAACCTCGTTCCCTCATTCATAAACGTACAAAAACATGCCGCCACGCAAAAATTAAAACCTGCTTTAGCCCGACAACAAATTTCATCGGTATGAAATCTGGTTGAAGTCTATTTGTGTCATATGTGTTAGTGATCAATAAATCTGATCTCAGTTGATTAGTCAGTTTATTTAAGTGACAAGTTTTGATCTGATCTTGCGCACAATTATTCATACAACCTCTATGCTCGACTCCCAGCAGCGTCTGGATGCAGATTTTCATTGGCGTTTACCTGAGCTGCATCTATCACGGCACTTATTTCGCGTGACACTGTGCAGTTAGTATGATTTTTTAAAATGAAATACACCCATTGTTTATTGTTTTTTGGAGTTGATCTTGAACTAAAATTACCCTGAAAATCACACGGCTGTCTACAGGGCCTGAATCTTCAGCCCTGCTGGGAAATAAAGATAGATGTACGTAAGAAATGAGCACAGAGGACAAACTTACCCTCGGGCTGAGTTGGCAACTATGGCGTAAGGTTCTCCTGCTATGTCAGTAATCAAGCGGGTGCAGTTTGGCCCCTTGAGTTGGCCCACATTTATGGAGTACCGTAACTTAGTCCAGTGGGCTGTGTAATAGCTGAACCAATGCATCCGAGAGTGATCAGTCCAGTAAATGTTGCCCGTGATCCAGTCAGCGGAGACGTCCCTGGGCCGACGGAAGTCTGAACACTGCAACAAAAGCCGCAAGGTCAACAAGATTCAATTCAACTTCACATTTATGTAAAAGTGTGCTTATTAAAATGCTGAAGTGACAAACAACATATACTTGCATTACTTCCTTGTGATGTACAGTATTCATAAAGTATACATACTCACAGTATGTTTCTACATTATAAAATGAAAAGTAAACCTTGTTAAATTAAAAAGAATCCACACAAGATTTGAGTTTATCAAACAAAAAAAGATATTTTTATGTATTATAGCATTAATAAAAAATCTCCTTCAGATAATGTGCGACATACAAGTAAATTACATACAACAAAATTATCCAGCCACAACTTTATATATACTTACAATGTTCCTGACATGGGTTTTTGTTTGACTTCTGTCTAAGGATTCTTTGTAAAACAGTCCACCGGGGTTAAACTGTGTAGCCCAGATAAACTTTTGGTGGTGAACCAGGACATCCATCCCAATAATGCGAGCGTTGTCTTCAATGCGAGTGAGTAGTTTGTGTCCATTGCTCTGGTTGTACGGATACACGAAACTTCGGATTTCAGTATCATTGGCTATGTAGAGCACTCGATCTTCTGGTCCTGCTTGGTCAGTTGTTAATGCGTTAAGAAAAGAGAGAAATAACGGCTGGTTTAATTCCATTACATTTTACAGTATGTTTACTTTTATTGATAAAAATCAAAAGGAAGTTTGGCATCCAAACTTGGTCCATACCTCTGACAACACAGTTTCCATTGGTGTCCTTGTAATTCCGATCACAAGTACACTTAAAAGATCCTTTAGTGTTTGTGCAATAATGAGGACAAGTATCAAACTGTAGACACTCGTTAATCTCTGAAAGCAAAGAGGACATAGTATATATTATCATTACTGTGACTGTGTTCATCAAGGACAAGGAAGCCAACAAAGTAAACCATGGCTGATCCGTTTCTTATCTCTATTCTATTACACGGTACATATTACATCTGTACGAGTGTATCTTGAGTTTTGGTTTTGTATTTGAACACATCCCTTTTAGGTACGCTCTTGCAAAGTACATGTTCTGTATAAAATGGGTGTGTTTAGTTCTTTTGGCCTGTGTTTTTATGTCGACACCATGACCACATAGAATTTCACGTACGTAGTGCTTGGCGGTTCTCATTCTGATTCTGAGGGATGTAAAGGGTTCATGGCATTGACGGCAGAAATGGACCCCAACAGTGAACAGCCAAATGCTCACAACATGATACAGTGCGTTCTTTGAGTATTAAAGAAACACAATATGAAGAGGGAATTGTAACTTGTCTTTACAGAGAAACAAATACTGAACAAAAAGTATTTAACTAGTAAATAAGAACAAGTTATTACAGTTATCAAATCTAAAGACTAATCGACTCCATGAAGATTTGTTCATCTGTAAATTTAGTTCATCTAAAAAGTACACATATCAAGCAAACAAACACTGGCATATTTCCATGCAAAATCTTACAATTTAATAGTGAGTTTAAATATTTTAGAAAGCTGTAATTACTTTAATAGCTTTGAATGTTTTATTTGTCCTTTTGGAACTTTTAAAGGTTTTTTCGAGCCTTACAAGACATTTTCCAGGTCTTTATTGAACTCTTATTAAGAGTGCAGACATTCCAAATATGTTACTCAAACATGTTAACCTTCTTTACTTCAATTTAACAAGTAATAGTAGTAGAAATGTTTAGGGTTTCTTTTATTTTCGAGCTCCAGGTCTACATATTTTTCGAGTTACCCTTGAATCTCAAACTGGGAATTGGGCTCCAAATTATATTCAGCCTTTTAAGGCATGGCACCGTACTATTACTGCAGGTCTCAGGTCTGTGTGTCAATATGTCTCATACCCGAGTGGACCAAAGTGGACCCGTGAAGACCTCTACACTGTTGTCTTGAGCGTTAAGTTAGTGATCATTATACCTTTTAACTGTTATAATGGGGATGGGGGGATCATACAGTACCTTCACACTGGCCAGTCTGTAGGTTCCTCTTGAAGCCAGGTTTGCACTGACATACAGCATTAGCATTTGTTTGGTTGCAAACTGTATCTTCTCCACAAGGATTTATCTTCTTTCCACATACATCTCCGCCGGAAACTACAATTAAAGACAGGACTTTGATTACAACAATGTTCCTCCGCATCTCAGATGTCCTGCTGTGCTTTGCTTTTGATGTGCAGAAGCCAAGAAGCCATCATCCTCTTTCTTATAGCACACAGCACACCTCAAACATGGCCGTACATATATTACCATAAACAACAAAACATTACGTCTAAAATGTGGAGATTGCCGAGCTTCTTGATAACATCATTGTGACATTAAAGTCTTTTCATCTTTCCTGAGTGTAACTTTGATCTGTGTGTTCACTCCACGTGGTTGCTGCTTTACTTACAGGCTTTGCAGTCTTGCTCATCTGAGCCTCCATCCCCACAGTCATTGAAGAGGTCACACTGCAGCTGGGTGGGGATGCAGCGTTGATTACTGCAGGTGAACTCTGTCTTCCCACAGGGCCGCGGTCTGCCAGCCACCACCTCTGCTTGGGAATAAATACTATGTATGTTTACATGCATGTTCAAACTTCAATTATACTGCGATTAAAATAATAAATAGATTTTTTTCCAGGCATCTTGTATACACTATAAACTGATACTGCCGTGAGTTTACAAAAATGCAGGATTTCAGGTCATTTACATCTGAACTGGGTCACTGGTATTGTTTTATTGTAAGTTGCAGCATTCTGGAGATCTCTGGCACTCACTTACCAGGTCCATAGGACTTTGAATATTGATCCCTGTGCTATTGCTACAGCAACCTATTTCATCAACGGGTGAAGCGGAATCCTTTTCCATCTATATATATGCTGTACACACATTTTTGCGTTAATCATTGTAAAGATAAATTATTGATAATATTGATTGCATTTAGTGAATGTTGGTTAAAAAGACAGTGAAGGAGCACGTAACCCATCACATGAACATACTAAATAATTCAAGGAAATATGTTGCTTTCAGCTTCTAACAGGTCATGCAATATCTTCAGCACCATCTTCACCATAATCCTTAAACCTTTGTCTTAATCTTTCAAAATCAGAAAGCTGCAGGTTCTGCTCACATTTGCTGATGCAGTTGTGTGATACAAAACCGAGGCAAAAAGAAAGATTAATGTCCAGGTGCTTCTGCTGATGTTTAGAGGACAGCGTGGAATTCACTCTTAATTTTCTATATGTCACTTCCAATGAGCCTCAGTTTGTCTGTATCTCAACATCTCACATTTACACCCTGCATTAACATCCGCATACTGAGAAATGCTGTAAATGCTGCGATCGGAATGTTACTCAATCCTGCACTGTGATTGGATCTCTGGCACAGGCGTAAATACAATCCATACAGCCGGGACACATTCATGGGATACACCCACAAGTTGCAAATGTCACCCTGCCTCTCCTCAGCTCTCCTTAATTAAGTTATTTTGAATGAGGACTTGTGTAAATGTGTAACTGGGTCTGGAATGCGGACAGTAAAAAATGGATGAAGATCTACAGAGCAAGGAAGACGGATGGGTTTTAATAGTGTAACGGCTTTACTATTGAGATCCAATGCGGGCACATTTTAATGCATCTCTCTTCCAGTGACACTTTGTGATGAAGACCAGCAAGATGACAATATTTTCTACTTACAATCACTGTGTTGAATATACTGTAGTAGCGATACATACAACATTATATCTAATAAACAAATTGTGCCTACATTCAATTGTGTTTTTGCATAAAAATGTTTAATGGAGCTTCAACATCAGTACTGCATACTCACCACACTCTTCCTCATCCGAGTTGTCGCCACAGTCGTTCACTTTGTTACACACTTGGTCTGTGCGCAGGCAAACATGATCGTTTCTGCAGCGGAACGGCCTTGTAGGAGGGCAGGGGAGCTTGGCTGAGGATGAGAAAATATTTCTACTGTTAAGACAGATGTCAACAAAAATCTCTTTCACAAAAACAACTGCAAAAAAGCAATCTTACATGAAGCGGCAAAGATACACATCATGCCCTCCGGGGAAATGAAAAACTAGTGGCTTATAAAATATACATCTGCCGCCTTCAAAGAAAAGCACTGCGAGTGATAATTTTGACCCACCACACATGTCGGTGTCTTCATCGGAGTTATCGCCGCAGTCGTCCCTGCCGTCACACAACCACGTGTGGAGTTTGCATAAGGTGTTGTTGCAAATGAATTCATCAGCCCGACAGAAGAAAGCACCTGCAATCATACAGATGACATTTTCCTAAAACTGTAAGAATGATAACTGGTGGAAAAGGTTGAGGAAAATATTGCACAAAAAAGCAAAGCAATATTACGATTAAAAAGCATTTTATGGGATGATCCGCAAAGTTCCAGAATATTTGCCCGTTCAAAACAAATATGTGAATCCACGATCATCTTCCAGTTTCATCAAACATCAAACATTATCCTCTGTCGGTCCCCAAATCTTCAAAATTAAATGCCTTATCATTACACGATATGTTAGTTTATTAGCCATGCAATTGCAATGTGAAGTCGTGAGACATCATTTCGCTATATTGTTTTACTCTCAGACACTTACAATACGTAATACAATACGTAATTACTCATGTATTGCAGTATCTCAGGCTCATGTTCACACCTACCCTGGCTGCAGTTTTCTTCATCGCTGTGGTCCATGCAGTCAAACATGTCATCACAGCGCCAGCGTCGAGGGATGCAGTGAGCCCGATTCAGACACAGAAACTCATCCTCTCTGCACTCCTTCACACAGCCGAGCTATCAGGATACACACACAGCAAAGACGTCCTTTTTAGTGACGCTGTCGGATATGAGGAAACCAAAACACTGAACTGGAAATGCAATCGGAGAGAAGCTACACGCGTTTATTGTGGCAGGTTCCAAAATTATTAACAAAAATTCACTGTTGTTATTTTAGTGCCACAGGTCAATGAGCAAATGAGCATAAAATTTGTTAATGATAGACTCATTCATTCATGACATATATCACTTTTTGAACAATGAGCCACGCCCACTCCAATTTGGCAGCAAATTGTGGCAAAATGGGAAGGAATATCAAAAAATAAAGACAAAACTTTTATCCGACTTGGACCAGACATTCTACGTGTAAAATCTTGTGACAATTGAGGCAAAATAGTAGGAGGAGATGCAAAACAACTGATAGAAAATCTAGAAATGGGCGTGGTCATTGTGACTGGACTCAGATAGACCCAAGGAATCCAGGGAAAAAAGAATTCCGATTCTATAACTAACGGTTGAAAACTCATAATGTTATGGAAAATAAACATCAAAGTGGTTATTAAAGCGCCACCATCAGGCTGAAAGGGGAAAAAAAGTCTAATTTAATCAAATCAAATTACAACCATCCAAATTATTACTGTGACACAGACAGACAGACAGACAGACAGACAGACAGACAGACAGACAGACGGACAGACGGACAGACATACAGACAGACGGACAGACGGACAGACGGACAGATGGACGGACAGACGGACAGACGGATGGCAGTGATTAAAATACACCCGGTCGACT